>CAIGRB010065264.1:0-13303 GCA_903798255.1 Fraxinus quadrangulata
CTGATGGCATTTATGTAATTGCTTCACTGGATTAATTAGTTTTGCTAGTACTTGTAATAAATATCGTTAATTAGTTTTTGCTCTTTGAGTATTGAATTCTACGGAAGATTTTGATTTTGAGAAATCCGGTTTATGAAATACGGGGGGCAGTGTTTATTCTCACGCGTCTTTTGCAGTGCAGTTATATTGATGTTTGAAGAAAGATTTCGTATAAGGGATTTGTTGATTAAAATTATCGAAAGAATATGTTAAAAGTAAACTATTTCTGAGGAAAAGAACATAAGAAGATTTTTATATTTTTGTGTTTATTTTTGCTGGTTGGAAGAAGGTTTATACGGATATTTGAGTGAGTCAGTAAGTTGTATAATTTGTGAAGTTGCTTCTTTTGATTTTATTGAATTGGTTGAACTGTTTGCTCCTTATTTGGGTTTCATTTATCCAGGTTGCATATACTTATCTGGCTGAATGTTCATCAAATAAAAATGTGCAACCCCTTTAGTTTTTGATTATCTGGGAAGCTCTTCTTGATTTGGTTGATATTGATTCTTTTGAATATAATTGCTCTACAGAAAATTTTGGATGGTGACCGATCCAAGTGGCTTTTGAGTTTTCAAAACAACTTTGAGGTACAAAGTTTTATACAATTTCAGACATGGAGTCTTTGTGGGAACTTGTTTATTTGCTGGAACCTGCTCCAGTCACCCTCATTTTGACAGCCATAGCAGTGACATTTGCATCTGCTACTCGAGCTCTGAATTATGGAAAAGAAATGGAGCGGAACCGGGACTTATCTGAAGCATCCATTACGTTAGACAGGTCTCAGGCGCTGATGATCCCAATAATGAGCTCTTGCAGCCTGCTTTTGATGTTTTATTTGTTCTCTTCTGTCTCACAACTCCTCACTGCTTTTACTGCAGTTGCCTCTGCATCAGCTCTGTACTTCTGCTTATCACCATATGTTAGTCACGTCAAGTCACAATTTGGTTTATCTGACCCATATGTATCTCGATGCTGTTCCCAATCATTTACCCGAACCCAAGGGCTTCTACTGTTGATCTGTGTTGCTTTAGTAGTATCGTGGCTTGTAACTGGGCACTGGATTTTGAACAACTTGTTGGGTATCTCCCTTTGCATTGCTTTTGTCAGCCATGTTCGACTTCCCAACATCAAGATATGTGCATTGCTCCTTGTTTGTCTGTTTGTCTATGACATATTCTGGGTGTTCTATTCAGAGAGAATTTTTGGAGAAAATGTTATGGTATCTGTAGCGACACAACAAGCGTCTAATCCCGTGCACACAGTGGCAAATGGTTTAAATCTTCCTGGATTGCAGTTGATTACAAAAAAACTCGAGTTGCCGGTCAAGATTGTCTTTCCAAGGAATATGCTAGGTAGTGCAATACCTGGAAATAGTGCCTCTGACTACATGATGCTAGGTCTTGGTGACATGGTAAGATATTTTTCTATTAGTTTTAAGAATCGCATCTACCATTAAAGAAAATGATTTAGCATGTTTTATTGCACACCCATCCCCTCTCTACTTTCATCAGAGGTATTGGGGATGGTGGGTTGCGTTAGAATACTTTTAGACCTGCCTTCTGGCATGTTTCTTTACCTGTATTATATCTTTGGTTGAACTCTAGGTCTAAACATTCTGTGCAATTCTGTTTGGTACAAATTGTTTTCTCTGGTTTCTGTTGTTTCAATGTGAACACTTCAAATACAGTCATTTTTTCTCATTCACATGTAACATCCTTCACTAGACTCTAGTTTTTATTTCTGCTATTATTTTACCATCTATCTGCTGTCAAAGAAATTGTGCTATAATGCATTATGAAGTCTTGTGATCAGAATGCAATATTAATCTGAGTTCAAGTCAGATGTTGCCTCCTGCCCTAAAATGAAAGGCAAAGATTCTTCATTTGTATTTTTCTAAATTTGAATCAGATCTAAATGTCTTAGTAGGGGGTCTATTGAGATGAGGCTTTAAATATTCCTGTCCTTGACTGGGGGTTAATGTCTCCCTTTGGTAGATTTTGTTATAAACTGCTTGTGGTGAGGCCTCAAGATAACCTCTTTTTGAGCTAATGTTACATAGTCTTCTAACCAAGTATTTGTTGTCTCTGTGGGTGACCTGTCAGAGTTATCGCTTTACATGATCATCTACTCTCTGAGTACTTGGGTTAAGTTGGCTTGACTTTAGTTTCCTTTTCTATCGTTTAGGTTGGTCAGTACTTGCATGGGTTGTAAAACCATGACTATACACCTTTACTGCATAGTGATCTGTCTTTTCCTCTACAACTCATGTTCTGTTTCGTTGGTGCAATCATTTAATCGTGTGAAGTATATTTAGTCCCCTCAAATGATATTTATAATACAAAATCTGTTACCAAGCAAGAGGTCACGAAACCCATCATAACTTTATACCTTAGGATTATAGTGTTTGAAATATAATTTAGGAAAAAAATGTGAATGAAGATTAGAAGCTACCTTGGAAGGAAAAATTGTGTTTGAATACTTTTTTATATGATGCCAAGTGGCGCGTGCAAAATATTGTGGCACAGTTAACGACGTCTATAGAATTTTTTTTTCTTTAGTGGTTTTGGGATGTCATGATGGCATGCTTTCTTTTTTGTCCTTCATTGTCTTGTTTAATCCAAGTGCTTCTTAAGAAATACAGTTGACAACCTTCTGACATCTTGCAATTTTGGGACGTGGTCTTGTAGGCTATTCCTTCAATGCTTGTAGCATTGGTTCTCTTTTTTGATAACAGACAAAGCAAGGATTCCATGAGATCCACCGATTTACAATCTTCGAAGGGGTTTAAGTATTTTTGGTATGCCCTCTCTGGATATGCAATTGGACTGGTTGCTGCCTTATCAGCTGGAATTTTGACGCATTCTCCTCAGCCAGCACTTCTGTATCTGGTATGTTTGTTTTCATGCATTCGAACTTTTATAGTGAGGATGCACACGCAAAACTTTTGATGATTTAGTTTACATTTGGATATCGTTGCATGTGCCCAAATTTTTTCTCTATTCTTTCATTTTTGTAGAGAGAGTTGCTCACTGCTTGTACTATAGACACAAATTTTCTGATTTTTCTCCCACAATATTGTCACTAGATGGTTTTTTGTTTAATTTGGTTTGGCCATGCCACAAAAAGCATTGGCACTGATATTGAAAATTCTTGGAGAAGTGAAAATTTGACTGAAGCAATGACTACAATACCTCCAATAAGTATTCGTTGATTACTTGATTACATTATTTGTTGTGGTTTATTACTCATTTTCAGTACAGGTATACTCATTTTCAGTACTTGTACTTGTTCGGTGAATGTAGGTACCGTCTACTTTGGGGCCGATAATCGTCATCTCTTGGATGAGAAATGAGCTAGCAGAGCTGTGGGAAGGAACGACACCAAACATAAACGAGAAAACCCATATAGCAGAAGTGTAAAATTTCATTACCATCGGCTCGGCTCATATTGGCTCCAAACTCATTTGGAATTTGTAAAAAATTTCAGTTGGAATGATTTATTCTTGGTGATTTAAGATTTTAATGAGAAAATATCAATTATATGTAATTGACCAGGCTGTTTGGCTTTTTGATAGAAATTGGGCTCTCGTATACTTTGATAAAGTAAATTTATCTTGATGTGAATCCACGTAACAATAGTAGCTCCGAAATTCATAAAAGATTGACCAAGCTAAAATCCCGATTTGAAGTTTGACTCAATAATTTATTGAATTAAGGAACCAAAATTATAAATAAACTTTCTCTTTAATTATAAAAATTGTGAATCCTATTATGAAGTTGTTGAACGCCACAAAGATGAAATTTTTGAGAAGTTCAAAATTGAGTTCAATGATAAACAAGAAGAAATCAACCTTACTTTGTAATGAAAGAATGATACCATATATATAGGCAACTCATAAAAACCCTAACGGAAAACATCAAGCAAAAATATTTCTAAACGAAAAAGGAAAAATTAAACCGCCTTCAGATTTTTGTACTATGTGCGCACCGTGTATTCTCTCTTGCGCGTGTCGTTCAATTGATTTGGCTACATGTTGAAATTCTACACCTTGTGTGCTTGCGACCTACTGTGCCTACGCGCGGGCCGATTTCCAACTACACTCCAGATTTCGTTTATTCTAACTTAGCTTGAATTAAGTGCACTAATATTGGTTCCTCTTCCATACCCAACATGGAACTTGATGTTTTGCTTGTTGCAATCGAATTTTTTGACTACGTAACTTGAACAAGTAATCTTATGGCTTCTTTGATCTTCTTTGCTCACAATCTCTTTATTTTTCCTTCTTCCACAATCAGCAGATCCTTATTAGCCTTCGTTCCATAGTTCTCATCATTTCCTTCATCTCTAAAAGGATTCGTTTTCGAATCTCCACCTGCATCGTATAGGGAAAGATCAGAAACATTGAAAGTAGCAGAAATGTTATACTCATCTAGAAGATCCAATTTATAGGCATTGTTATTGATCTTTTCAAGAACCTGGAATGGTCCATCTCCTTTCGGTTGCAAGTTTGACCTCCTTTAGGTTGAAAAACTTTCTTTTCTTATCCACACTCAAACCTAATCACCTGATTCAAATGTAACACGCCTTGGTCCTTTATTAGATTAAGCAGCATGATGCTCATTCTTCTTCTCAATTTGACAGTGCATCTTCTCATGGATTGATGTTACCAATTCAGTCTTGTTCTTCCCATTTAGACTACCTCTTTCATCAACATGAAGGAATTAAATCGAAAAGAGTTAATGGATTAAAAACTATTTACAATTTCAAAAGGAGTATAAGTAGTAGAATGTATGGCCCTATCATATGCAAATTCTTTGTATGGCAAGAAATCCTCCCAACTTTTTAAATTCTTATTGACTATAATGTGCAAAAGTTGCGTCTATGTCCTATTAACTACCTCAATTTGTCCATCTGTTCGTCGGTGACAAGTAGTAGAAAATAATAGTTTGGTTCCCAACTTACTTCACAAAACCCTCCAAAAATAACTAAGGAACTTAACATCTCTATCAAACACAATATCTCTTGGTATCCCGTGGAGTCGCACTATTTCCTTAGAATAAGTACGTGGCATCATCTATTTTATGATCAGGAATGAAGTATGCCATCTTACTAAATCTATCCACTAACACATATATGAAATCTCTGCCCTTTTTAGTTCTAGGCAATCCCAACACAAAGTTCATAGACACATCAACCTAAAACTCACTAGGAACAGGTAAAGGTGTATATAACCCTTGTGGTAAAACCTTAAACTTAGCCTTTTTACATTCTACTACAAATGCGATTAACATCTATTTTCATTTTAGGCCAATAAAAATATTCATGCAACATCTCTAAGGTCTTCTTAATCCCGAAATGTCCCATTAAACCCTCATTATGTGATTCACATACTAATAATTCACGCATAAAATAATTATGAGCAAAACCTATTTTCCTTAAACAAATATCCAGCATGCTTATAAAATTTATCAATTGTATCTTTATAACACGATATATATATGTTAGAAAAATTCGAATCATTAGCATACATATCCTTAACACATTCAAACCCAAGCATTTTACACTTAAAGATGTAAAAAGTAGATACCTTATTGACAATGCATCGGCTACTATGTCCTCTTTATCTTGTTTATACCGAATGACATAAGGAAATGTCTCAATGAACTCCATCCACCTGCATGCCTCTTGTTTAATTTACCTTGACCATTTAGATGTTTCGATGACTCATTTGGTGTGGAATACAGACTCCTTAGGTCATAGGTAGTTCTGTCACGTCTTCAAAGCTTGAACAAGTGCATAAAGCTCTTTGTCATATGTTGGATAATTCAAAGCTGCCCCACTTAGCTTTTCACTAAAATAAGCTATTGGTCTCATTTCTTGCATTAAAACAGTTCCAATTCCTATACTTGAGGAATCACATTCAATCTCAAAAGTTTTCTTAAAGTTAGATAGTGCTAAAATAGGTGCAAAACACAACATATCCTTAATAGTATTAAATACGTGTTCTTGTTCAATGCCCAAATGAAATCCTACACTTTTTTTTCATAATTTCAGTGAGTGGTGTGGCAAGTGTGCTAAAATTTTTAACAAAGCGCTTATAAAAACTAGCTAAACCATGAAAGCTTTTTACCTCAATTATATTTTTAGGTGTTGGCCATTCCTTTATCGCTTTGATTTCCTTTTCATCCACTTCAATACCCTTTGCACTAATTATATAACCAAGAAAAATAACTTTTTTCAAACAAAATGTATACTTTTTAAAGTTATCATAAATTCGTTTATGCTTCAAGATAACAAACATACACCTCAAAGAGCTCCTCTAAATTCTTACTGTACACTACAACGTCATCAAAGTAAACTACTATGAATTTACCTATGAATGCACGTAAAACATGGTTCATTAATCTCATGAAATTCAAATGGCATAACTAACCACTCATACAATCCATATTTAGTCTTAAAAGCAATTTTTCATTCATCTCCTTCTTTCATCCTAATTTGGTGATATCAACTTTTAATAACTATTTTACTAAATATACACGATCCATGCAATTCATCAAGCATATCATCACTACAGTTAATGCACATTCTCCAAGTCTCATCCTTTGTAGGTACAGGTAACATTGGCATGGCATATGGACTTATACTTTCCCTCACGTACCCCCCTTATTCATCAATTTCTCCACTTGCTTTTGAAACTCTTTTGTCTCCTCAGGATTACTTCTATAAGCTGATTGGTTTGGAATAACAGCTCCAGGTATAAAAATCAATCTGATGCTCAATGTCTCGAATGGGTGGTAACCCACTAGGCATGTCTTCAGGGAACAAATACCAATTTCCTACAACAAAGAAATAGCCAAACTAGGAAGAGATTGGTTAGTTTCCTCAAAATTGAGGTATGATTCCTTGTATACCAGCAATATCAAAGGCTGATTGTCCACTAAAGCCCTCTTTATTTCACTCTCTTTTGCAAACAAACTCATTTTTGACTTTTCTTTTCTCTCTGAAGCCTCTTTCTTTTTTTCTCTTGTGGCTCTACTTTTTTCTCTTTATATTTAGCTACTTCACTTTTTTTTTTTTTATCTCATTTGAAGTATCAGTGTCACTCTCCATTTGTCACTCTTTATTTTTCTTCTCTTCCCCACTTCTCAATTTCAATTGGTCCTCATAGACCTATTTGGTGTTAATGACACAAGTGTAATAGATTTCTCATCTTTGACAAAGTTGTACCTATTTTTGTACCCGTCATGTATTACTTTCCTATCAAACTGCCATGACCTTCCCAACAAATATGCCACCACGTCACACATCACCTCATCACTATACTTCTCAATCGTGAAACTTACCAAGACTTGCTTGTTAACCCTAACCTCTTCACATTCATTTAACCACTGCAACCTATAGGGTCTAGGATGTTTTAGCAAAGCCAACCCAATATTTCTACAAGGGTAGTACTAGCAACATTGGTACAACTCTCCTATCAATAATCATACTACATACCTCATTGACATGGTACTTATATGAAAAATGTTCTCCTTTTGTTGCTCCATGTCATCCACTTTGATTTGTGTACTGAGAGCATGCCTCGTAACAAGTTTTTCACCTACCACTGGGTACTCTACCTCATCACCATCACTAGCATCCTCCAATTTGAGCATCTCATCACTATCAGTGTCACTCACCACTTCTCTATCATCACACAAGATATTGCCCTTTTGTTTCGACATTGAGAAGCAATGTGTCCTAAACCCAAGTACGTAAAACACTTGATATCCCTATTCCTAGAAGGTTGGGAATTTGTCTTGGGTTTTACTTTGCTGCTAGCCTTTTTTTCCTTTGGTGGTTCGGTCTTAACCTTTGAAATATCCCCATCACTTTTATTACTATCCCACTTTGGTCTCCAAGAAGGATTAGAACCTGAAGAAACCGAAGAATACCTAGCTGCTCATTTTCTTTTTAATTGTCTCTCTACATAGCCACGTGTAACATGTCATGTACCACGTGTAACATGTCATCTAACTCTATATAATGTTGTAGTTCCACTACATTGGTTATCTCTCTATTCAAACCATTCAAAAACCTAGCCATTGTGGCTTCTCAATCCTCCTCACCATTCGCTCTAATCATAGCTATCTTTATCTCCTTATGGTAATCCTCCACACTTCCCGAACCTTAACTAAAGTTTTGAAGTTTTTAATAAAGATCCTTATAGTAATGATTATGTACAAATATCTTCCTCATGATAGCCTTTAATTCGCCCCATGTTTTAATAGACCTCTCATGATTCGTCCTCCTACTTGTTGTTAACTGATCCCACGATATGATTGCATAATCAATAAACTCTATTATTGCTAGTTTCACATTTTTCTCCTCCGAATAATTACGGCAATCAAAGATCAACTCCAACTTCTTTTTCCACTCTAAATATACCTCCGGATAGTTTCTACATTGGAATGAAAGAATTTTCATCATAATGCTACCCAAATTTCTATCAACCCTATCTCCACCAAAGTCTCTAGGATCTCCTCTAGGTCCCATTTCATGTCTATCTCTCATATTCCTCATTTTACCCATTTCGACCTCCAATATTTGATAATCCTCTTTAGCACTAACCACTTCATTCCCATAATCAGATTCAACTCTAGGATCACACATACCTTGCCTCCATTAGGAACTCCTCTAGGTTGCCCCCTTTGTAAGTTAGCTATCACTGTATCATGTCGATCCATTCTAGCTCTAATTTCTTCAAATACCACATTCATCCACTCGAATTGTTGTTGCATGGCTCTCATCATGAAGGCTTGATTGTCTCCCTATCTAGATATTGATTCTTCTTTATTAGACATCCTAATAACTAGAATTTGTATGCCTCACATGTTTGCACTCGTGTTTCACTCAATTTTGAATTTTTCCTTCTAATAATCTCACCACTCTTGCATTTTTACTCTCAATACTTTCTTTCAAGTTCTCTAAGGAACTAATTGACCTCAATCAAAATTTCCACCCTTGTAAGGTTCAAACCCGCAAGTACAATAAATTCAAGAAGGATAATGACTCAAGAAAATGGACTCAAGAAAGGAATGAATGAAAATATTGAATGTAAACACAACCAAGAATTTTAAGTGAAATCGATTTATGCATTTTCCACAACAAAATTGATACTAATGGATGATTTAGGTATCAAATTGATTTCTTGAAAGAAATTGTGTTTCAAGCATTTTCAAGAAAGTGTTTGTTGAATCGATTAAGTCTCTTTTTGGCTTGGAATTTTCTTTTTCTTTTTGCTGGAACTTTTTTCTAGAATTTTCGTTTTTTGGACCCTAAACACGTGAAAAATCAACAAATGTAAGAAAGATCGAAACAAAATTGTATTGGTACACTAAATTTAATGTACAAAACAATTTTTGAATGTTCTTGGTATAAAAGATTCAAGAAGATGATGAAGAGTCAAGAAATGATGAAGACTCGACGAAGAGATGAAAAAATGTGGAAAGATAAAGATTTAACCTTGATTTTAGAATCAAAGATCTGAAACCAACTGATGTGAACCTTCATAGCAATATTAGCTCTGAAACCTACAAAAGATTGAATCACAATCCAAAGAAAGCTAAAATTCTAATTTGAAGCTTGACCTAATAATTTATTGAATTGAGGAACCAAAGTTATAACGTAACTTGATCCCTTAATCACAAAAATTATGAACCTTACTATGAAGTTGATGAATGCCACCAAGATGAAATCCTTGATAAGTTCAAAATTGAGTTCAATGAAGAACAAGAAGAAAACAACATTGCTTTAATTTAATCTCTTAACAACTAATTAATTTACAATGAAAGAATGAGACCATATATAAAGGCAACTCATAAAAATCCTAATTAAAACGGAAAACATCAATAAAACATCAAACAAATAGATTTCTAAACGAAAAAGGAAAAAATAAACTGCCTTTAGATTTTTGTATTGCGTGCACACTGTGTATTTTCTCGCACATGCACACTGTTCAATTGATTTGGCTAAAGGGTTGAAATTTTGCATCCCGCGCACGCGAAACCTATTTTGCCTATGCGCTGGCTACTATCCAGGCTTTGCTTCTTCTAACTTAGCATGGATTAAGTGCACTAATTTTGGTTCCTCTTTCATGCCCAATATGAAACTTTATGATTTTCTCGTTGTAATCGAAGTCTTGGCCCACGTAGCATGAACAAGTAATCATGTGGCTTCCTTGGTTTTTTTTCCTCATGATCTTGTCATTGGTCATACTTCCACAATCAATGGATCCTTGCTAGCCTTCATCCCATGGTTCTCATCATATCTTCAATGTTTTAAGTGATTTCTTGTTACAGTGCATTCTAATTTTTGGGAATCTTAAAAATTGAATGAAAATGGCATAAAATGGAGCAAATTACTTATATTTTATCATGAGTAGATCTTATATCTATACTTGTGAATTTACATTCGTTGCACGTGTAGTGGGTGATGTAGTGTAAGTAATAACATTGGAATTTAGTTATGTGGGATTTCAGCGAAAAATGAAACCTATTTGAATGAAGACTAAACTGGATTATATAAAATACGTGTGTATTTACACTGATGGTAGTAATATGAAACAAAAATCAGAGTTGTTACATGCCATATTTGGATATATGGGTTTTAACATGTTTATATGTACAATAAACAGAATCTTGTATGGTAAATAGAGATGTTATTAGCCAAGTTAGTGGACTGTGGACATAAACATGCAAAAGAGATTCAAAATACATATTTTAACTTCTTGAACAACTAGTATTGCTTTTGTTTTTTGTTTGCAGGTTTGTCAACTTCATGTATAAACATTCTTTGGATTGGCGGCCTATTTGTTGGTGTAGTGTTTGCATTTGTGTGTTGAAGAGATGTTTGTGAAGTGTTTTGTTGTATCATGTTGGTAGCTAGATGTTCTACATTTTGGAGTTGTGAGTCAAGGATGAAGATGACTTCATATGGGGCCATATTGGTGATTGCTTCTATATTTACAGTTTTGATGTATAAGATGTGCTCATGTGTAGTTGTCTGAATTGTAGAGTTGTTCCCCATGTGTTCGTGTTGGGATGTTTATTAAAAGTAGTTAAAAGTACATTTATACAAAAAAAAGTAGCATGTAGAAATTTTTAATTTTAAGATAGGTACCTCATAAGTTTGTTTCATCGGTTCTTTAGGTGGGCATTTCAGGAATGTTTTAGTTGAATTTTCAATAATTGATTGCTCTGATCAAGCCTATGGAGTCTTGGAATTCAGTGGTTGCTCTTGCTCTATTAGAATGGAAGAGGAATCATTGTTAGTGTTTGAATGTTTGTGTTAGTAGAATATATGACACGATCATTAGATATAAAATAATGCATTTATTCTCATGGATGATGTGTTTGTGATATGATGATAATCATAGCATAATTGTTTTTAAAAAATCTACAGAAATAAGTTTCGTTCGTATTTCCACTTGCAAATTTATTGCAAATGTCACATGATAGATATCATAGTGGTTGGTTTAATGCAACCAGTATGACATTTGTTTTTGTCCATAAGTTTTTTTTTTTTGCTACAACGTATAACATGACATGTGAAAAATATGTAATTGGAGTAGGGGTCAATGCTATGTAAGTCAGAAGGTGTAGTGATTTGGTGTACCATATGTTGGAGTTCCTGTACTTGTTTGATGTTGACTAATATTTTTTTCAGTGGACAACAAATGGTGGCGGATGTGATGAAAACATAAGATTTTTTTGCCACGATTTCATTTACTGTGTTCATGTTGTTTTCTAGCCAAATGTGCACGTAAGATTTCAATTGTTGAAAATAATAAGAAAATTAAGAGTAATAATTACAATAGATATAAGCATGTAAGTAAATGAGTAAGTGACAGAATATACCAATGTTGTAGTTTAAGAACTTGCTCAAATGGGGGATTAATGAGTATTGCCGAATTGATTTTTGTAGAGACGGATATACCTAAATAGACATTGAATTTAGTTTTCATGTGCAAGGTTTACATTGATATGTGTTGGTGTGATTGTGTAGGAGGATGCATGACTTTACCATTGAAAAAAGTTGCTCCTAATTTACTGCTCACAAGTACTGGTTTTTTGGTAATTGTTTTGCAAATGGTATTACATTCATTTGTAACAAAATTGTCCCACATCTGGAGCATTCTTGTTTCTAACATGTAAGGTTTTTAGTTGTATTTATTATCTAACTAAAAGAATTATTTTAGTGTTGGAAGTAGTAAGTGTCTAACCTTTCATTCATGAGAATAACGTCTTATACTATTGATTGGTTGTCACGAATCCGAATTTATCTTTTGGGGGAAGATGTCAATTGCAATTTCAATAATGCCTACAAAAAGTAATGTGTGTTAATAATTAGTATAGGTTATAATTTATGTTTAAGATAGAAGTAATGAAATGTAAGATGTTAACGTGATTGCAAGTACTTACTAATTTCTGCATTTGTATCCATGTATGGCTGAAGATTTTCGAATGATATGAAGTTGTAGGCTTATAAAAGGAGAGAGTTAAATTTTTCATTAACTTCAACAACGCTGGTTTTTGCATTGATTGTCCACGGATGTTACCAAGTTGGGCACTATATTTTTATATGTTTCTTTAACTTGTGCATTTGAGATGAGGTATATTTTTTGTGGTCGTAAGGTGTCTTCAAAAGTTGTGATGGTGTTCTCGAATAATATAGCCTGACTTTTGTTCCCTTGCAAAAAAAATAAGTTAAAAGATGTTATGGTGAGATTTTATAAAAGAGGACATAAGAGAATTATAATGTAAGGGAAATTTCCTTAGCATTTGAAAATAAGTATTTAAGTGAAGTGTTAATCTTAAATTAAATAGTCAACTTGTGTGACTTGTGTTATAATATAGGGATAGGATGAGATATCATGTATTTGATGTTAGATTTTCTCGCAACCAAATATGCATGAATGAAGAGCATGTATTATTTATCTATCCATGTGTGTCAATATATATATATATATATATATGGATGAGCCGACAAGCCGAGCGGCTCGCGAGAGGCAAGCTTGGGCACGAGCCGAGCTGGCCAAAAATCCAACGAGTCGAGCTCGTACGGGTACAGTTCGGTCCGACTCATTGCCATCACTACTCTCTCCACATCAGCACACAATCAAAAATTCTGTATATTGGACTGTATGTTTAGCACTACTCTTCCTGAACCTGCATCCAACCATTAACATTCCAAATTTCATGGTTGTACATTAAGAGCATGT
>CAIGRB010065264.1:35849-45954 GCA_903798255.1 Fraxinus quadrangulata
GTATCTATAGATCTTGGTTGGTCATCCACTCGTACATCAGAATGAGACGATGAGGGACATGGATTCCAACAAAAGTCATTAACATCTACCATTCCACGGATACGGTTCC
Source organism: Fraxinus quadrangulata (assembly GCA_903798255.1). Taxonomy (NCBI): domain Eukaryota; kingdom Viridiplantae; phylum Streptophyta; class Magnoliopsida; order Lamiales; family Oleaceae; genus Fraxinus; species Fraxinus quadrangulata. Next base: position 35,959 of record CAIGRB010065264.1, read on the forward strand.
GACAATCAACGAAATTTTTCTCCCAAGATTAGAAATCATTCAAAGTGCCAGCATATTTAGGGATTATAAAACAAGAATAACTCCTATCTACATGAGCATAAATGCCTTGAACAAAATAAGTGCAGCCTAAGCATAAAGAAAGTGTCCAGGAAATGAATGTGAAATCTAGCTAAGGTACCGCCAGACTAGTGGTTCGACGTTCGTGTAAGTCCTCTATAAATGCTTGTTAATATGGAAAGAACTAGGCTATAAATGTATCTGCATGCCATCCTAAAAGATGCTTTAAACTCTTGTACATTCATCCCCAGATGGAAGAACGAAACATCAAAGCCACTGGGATAGATAAGCTGCTATTTCTAACTCATCTTCTTCTTCCATAGACAAAGATATTGACAAATCGCTCCAATGACTTCGATCCACGAGAAATCTATCTCGATTTTTCTACAAACATGGGCCTTTGTATTTCCTTTGATATGCTTTGATGACTCCTCTTGAATTTAGATTCATAGCATTCTTATAATTTTTGTTTTGTCAAGGACTCTGGGCACAACCATTCTCATGAAACTAAAAATCAAACCAATATTTATGACTAACGCAATCAAATTCAGTCATATGGGCAATCAATGCGTAAGCATTAAAGAGATACAAACAGGACTTGGGAAGACAATATGTCACCTCTAAAAGGCTTGAGACTACTTTCCATAATAATGACCTATGATTGAAAGCCCACTTATCTCCAAGATGTCCCAAAGGGAAATGTCAATTTCACCACTTGTAGTCACAAAGGTGTTGGTTTATGGACATCAAACCGCACAAAGAGTTCTATAAGTAGAGTTTGGACGTTGATAATCTTTTGTAGCAAAGTTGACTGCACAAGCTAACTCGTGAAGATTCCTTTTGAGAATGAGTTTTTAGACGCACGAAGCCAACTTCTAAAATTTTGGAAGAAAAGAAATCTCTCCACGATTAACAAGTACACTTCCTCACCGTGTTTCTTTATTGTCAATCCTCTCATAAATTACGGCACTAGGGATGCACTCCACACTTTGGGAATGATGAGGTGGAAGACACAAAAAGGAAAGATGACTGATGGAACGGTTGGACTTGGCAGCATTTAAATTTTCGTGACATTCACTAATGATGGACATATGCAACTCCGACAAAGTCTCCAAGAAGTCAAAAGAAGGATCTATCATTGGCTTATGGATGCTAAGTTTAAGTTCACCACATATGTTAGGCTGGACGTGGTACTTCACATCAGTATCTTTAAAACGAAGGTAACTCTTACCTTATTTTCAAGCTCAATGATTTCGTATATATCAAAATACACTTTATTATTAGAGATTGTCTCAATCATTCCTACAAATAAAAAATAATAAAAAAGTAGTAAACAAAATATGTTAAAAAAAATAATGAGCAGTAAATCTTTCGTTCATTGTCTAAAATTACGAGTTTCCCAAATATGTAAATGGCCTCCACACAAAGTGCTTTGGACGGTCGAAGGAGCCGAACCTTGGTCCACAACACAAAGTGCTTTTAACATTAGAAAGAGCCGATCCTTAGTTCCCAACACAAAGTGTCTTGGGCAGTCGAATGAACCGAACATTGGTCCACAACACAAAGTGCTTTTAACGTTAGAAAGAGTCGATCTTTAATTCTCAACACAAAGTGCATTGGACAGTCGTACGAGCTGATCATTGGCTCTTAACACAAAGTGTCTTGGATGGTCAAAGAAGAATGTCCTCGATCATCAACACAAAGTGCATTGAACGGTCGAATGAGCCAATCCTAATCCTCAACACAAAGTATCTTGGATCAACGCAAAGTGTCTTGAACGGTCGAAGACAACATAAAGTGCCTTGAATAGTCAAAGGAGATGGTCTTTAGTCCTCAACAAAAAGTACCTTGGATTTTGAAAGGTAATATTCATTGGTCCTCAATGTGCATGAAAGATTTGAATTGTTGAGTTTGTTCATAAACAAATATTTTCTGAACTCCTAAAATAATTGCAACACGAAAATTTAATCTCTACAAGAAGAAAATCTCGAACCTCAAAATTCTTGACTTGCTTCAAAAATTGAATTCCTGAAAAAAATGAAGAAGGGTAGTTTCGATTTTATTAAAACAACCATACTAAAAAAATCAACAAAAAAAGAGAAACTAAAATAATAATAAGAAGAAGAAGAAGAAAGAAAGAAAAAGTGAGAAGCTACGTCCAAAACAGAAAAAAGAAAAAAGCGGAAACATTAAATTATAAAAAAAATAATCATATTCTAAGTCGACCTACTTGTTTCTAAATCTCATAATTTGTTCATATAAATATGTGGATATCGTATTTCACTAAAGTCCAACTCACTATCAAAAATAGGAAGCATGCTTAAAATCAAATTAGTTATGGATTGTGTAATAATAATAATAATAATAATAATAATAACATTTACGTTTAAAAAAAAAACAATCTTCGTTCTCAAATTTCAAGGATAAAAGTTTTTATTTTAAATCAAATTCATAATTTATTCTCAAATTTTCCATGTGTGTCAATTTACAAATGGGAAGTTTGAGTTCAAATAAATAAAAAAATCTTGAGGGGCATTTGTATATATAAAAAAATTAAATAAAAAATGTATTGTGTCGATTTAAATAATTAGCCCAAGTTTATTAAATTAAACTCTACTAAGACCCATCCTATTTTTTTTATTTTTATTTTTGTCAAAATCCTCAATTATTCAATTATTATTTTTAATTAAAGATAATTGGGTGATTACCAAATTGCTTACGAATTTCTTTTATAAATAGGACCAAAAGTCCATAAAATTTTATAAGGGAAAGTACGGAAGAAAATCATGAAATATTAAAGAAATCCTAAAGTCGGATGAAGAGAATAAATCCTCTCAACTCTAAATCCGACGAACTCCAAGAAGATTAAAATCTTCTTCAAATCAAACAAGTCCAAATCAAGTCAAGAATATCAAAATCTTCTTCAAATAAAATCAAATTCAAATCAAAGTCCCAAAATGCAAATAAGCCCCAAAATCAAGTATCGAACAAGCCAAGTTTTCAACAAATCTCGAGATCCAGGAATCAAGCCACATGGCCCTTCGTCTTCAAATATCATTAATCAAAGGATTTTACAGTTCTGCAGTTACAAGAAGATTAACATTTACTTATATTTCTCAAAAATACAATTTATAATGATTTCTATGTTTTAATAAACGAAATTCTTCGTACGGTATGTTGTATTTTGTTATTTAACCCTTGTTTTAGCCCCCATTTTGAAAGAAAAATGCATTTTTGAATAGTGATTTTTTGAAAATGTGTGATTAAAAATAAAGAAATTTTTTTCGATTTATGTGTAATATTATTTTGTTAAAAAAAATATATGGTTGAAAATGAGTTTCAAAAAAATAATTTTTTGATAAAATGGGACTCAAACAAGCCTTTAGTCTATACTAATTGCATCATTGAAAGTGTGGTGGTTGCCTACGTTTATACCTTTTTTGTCAAATAATACTCTCTATTTTTTAAATAAATATTCTACAATTTAGATGGTACTATAAATTTAGAAAGTAAAAAATTTTAAATATTCTAGTAAACTCTTTATATTTAACATTTAATTTTACTACTCCCAAAAGATATTTATTATTTTTCTTTATCTTTTATTTTCACTAGCTTTCCTCCAAATTATTATATTATTTTTTCTCAATTGAGAGTGGTTTTCCTCTCCAAATTCCACCTGCTCTCTTAAAATATTAAGATTTGACTCTTTAAAATGAAAAGTAAAGTGTCTTTTTGATATAAAGATATTTGTTGACATTCTTATTGTATAGCAATTGCACCATGCACCAAAGGGTGTTTAAGGGAAATGATGGTTGTATACAGCATAATGTACAACCCCCTCACATGTGAGGGAATCCATCATGAATAAAAAATTCGTGTACACCATGCTGTACAAACATGGTGTACATGTAGCAGTTCTTCGTGGTTAAATGTTATTGATTAAGAACTCGTAGCAATTTGACCACCAAGAATACCTACCGTAAACTTTTAAATTGTCAACCAAGCAAAGTGTTTCTAAATGAATTCCCACTAACCTCTCGTAGATTTTGAGCACACCACCGATAAACATGATTCCTTCTTCTCATTACAATCTACTTTATGCAAAATCAGTTCATGGACCAATATCCCCGAAAACTGTAATTTCTTACCTTCAAGTCGACAAGATGAACAAAGCAACTTCTTTAGAATTTCACTAAGGACCCGTTTGATGTAAAAAAATTTAAGAATAGATTTTATGAAAAGTAATTTTTTTGCAGAATATCTAATCAAAAAATAAGAAAAAACTTTGGGTATAAGTTCAAAATTATTTTACTAAGAGTTTGAAAATTAGTTTGAGGGGGGAAAAAAAAATTGTACCAAATAGGGCCCGTTGTTATCATAATTCTACAAAATGTGGTGCAAAATGTTGAAGGAGCTTATTTGAGTAATTGTTCCTCCTTCAATGTATGAAACTAAAAATCAATGTTATAAAAAATTCACCATACTTGAAACTAAGACAAAACGCCACACTTAGCATCTAGATGCTTATTTTTGCAATTCCTAAATGGTTAAATTTTTTTCCTTCCTCTTTTTCGTCTTCTCTATACAGGCTTTATTAGTTTTATTTTTCCCTTTCTTTAGTCTTTTATTTGACTTTAACTTATTAAAACTTTTTTTTAAAAAAAAAAAAATCTTTTAATTTGTCTTTAATTTCAAGTTCTTAAATTTTTTTATTAATACAAAAATTAAAAATGACTTTATCTAAATAGTTAAATAAGATTTAAGATATGATTTTATCTACATTATATAATTATAATCTTGAAACTCGTTATTTTGTTACAAACTTTAAAAGTATATAAAAAGATCTTATAAAACTATTAAATAAGACTTGTCTTGTTAAAAATTGAAACTACAAAAAATATTCTATTTTTTACATTTCGAAAACTTTAAAATTGTATAATTAACTAACAATAAGAATTACCATATAAATACGGTACTTTATAATTTTAGAAATTTGATATGTATTATTTTTATTATTAAATGATTAGAAATTTAAAATAATATTACAAATAAGAAAAAACCTTACGCTTAAACCTCTCTTAGGATCGCTTAAACTCATAAAACTTAAAATTTCACCACCACATCTAACCATACTTTATGCTTTTTAGAACATCACTAATAATTCACCTTCATTATACGAACAAATTTCTACCCATCTAGTCATACAACATAATTAGCTTAATTGATACATATTTCATAAGGATAAAACTATTTGTACATCTTCCTTCACCACTTGATTGAAAGATGAATGATATGACAATTTTTTAATGGTTGTATTAAATGTGAGATATAAAAGGTAGTTTTAGATTGCGTTAAACCCTCGTTTGACACACATTCTTTCAAAACTCATTTTCAAACACATTTTTTTCAAAATTAATATTTTTCATCACATTAATAACATTACCTTACTTTTTAACTACATATTTCTCGTCATATCACTATTTAAAATACATTATGTTCTCAATAATATCCATCACCACCCCCAAAAGTGTAAATTCGTTCAGCCAAGGTGTGAAGAAAGGTGTACATGCAGCAAAATTAATTTCGGATTAAACAATCTGTACATAATGATATTTATCACCACTGATATTAAATACCAATTTATGTAGCAATTACATGATATTAAACAATACATCCATTTAAATACAAAGTCACATGACTCATTTAATTGAACCTATAAATATAACCACCTAAACTAATACACTAACTCCATTGGCACTAAATAACATTATTCATTTGTACATCTCTTTACCACTTGATTGACAGATGAATGATATGATAGTTTTATAATAGTTGGATTAAATGTTTTGAGACGCGAAAAGTAGAGTGAGATTTGTCAGGAGATAAAGGGAAGTGTACGTGTAGCAAAATTGATTTCATAATTCTACAGGGCAACTCAAAATTAACAAACAAATAGCATTTCTACAAATGAACGTGTACATTTTGCAAATTCAATTATCATACAACTCATTTCAAAAGTTCAAAGCACTACAACGTTCAGGAACCTCAATTCGACCCCAGGACACCACACAATTTGAGCAACTAACTTGAGATTGACATCCAAACTAGTTACTTCATGAGCAAATTCATGATCTCTGGAACAAATTCCATGTTTACAAAGAAAATTAGATATTTGCAAAGCAAACTCGAGATGTTTACCATAAACTCAAAGTTTGTACAGCAAAACTCAATGTTTGAAAAGCAGACTTGAAATGTGCACTTCAAGTTTAATGTTTCCCCTACAAACTCGAAATTTGAACTGCATACTCAAAATTTGAGCTCACTCGAAATGAAACACTCAAATCCAACCACCATTTCTCATCTTGACATGTAAAGCCAATACATTTTTGACATTTCGTCAACAAATTTTCAGAAATACAATTCTTGGGTGGGGCTACTAACAATACTATACAAATGTTCAGCAAATTGCAACCTGAATAACTATTCTTGGTGGGGTTACTAACATTATTAAACATTGGCAAACATCTTGCATCCACCTATATTAACTTTCCATCCCATTTATTGGAATAATCCTTGAGAAAAGCAAAAGATGTGACATTCAAATTAGAGGAATTCTCATGACCTAAGCTGGGAATCTCAAATCACAGCTTCGGACAAAAGCAGCAGGGAAACATGGGAATTTTGTCTTCTTAATCAATTTCTGACCATAGTTTTGTCTTTAAAAAAACAATATAGATTGAAAGCAAAATGAAACAATACTAACTGATACAAAGGCCAAACCTATGATTTTCACTCTGAAAACAAGATTTCACTTCTTCTTTTCACCACCTCCAGCAGCCCTACACAAATTCAGCAAAGCAGTTAGAAATAATTAGTCATTTTAAAAACCACATTGCAGAAATAAATTGAAAACCTCAATTCACTTCAAGTTCAGCTCATTAAAATTTCTCAATTGAAAGGTGAAAATATAGTAAAAGCATTTGATGAATTTGTAATCTTGTCAGTAATAGTGTCATGTAATTTGAGAAGATTACCTCATTTTGCGGAGAACACTAGACATCTCCTCTCTCTTCTTCTTGGCCCTCTTGTGAGTGCCCAACTTTCTCTTAGCTACCTTCAAAGCTCGCTTATCCTTGCCAACTTTAAGCAGCTCAGTAATTCTCTTCTCATATGGTGCAAAACCAGCAACTTCCCTAATAAGGCTCCTAGCGAAGTGCACTCTCTTGCTCGTTTTCTGAGTCAATAAAAAGAAGAAATAGGGTAAAAAATTCACAAACAATTTAACTGCTCGTCAAGTTATACTTTTAGTCTCCTTTTTTATCTGCTAATATAAGACTAGAAGCCATAACTTTCACTTCTGGAAACCTTAAAACAAGAAATCTTCTAAAGATATGGTTGTTAACAACTGTTTGTATGCTAACACAGCCATATACTCAACACAGTTGAGAACCCATAATTTAATTTCTCAAATACTATGCCAATTTATCATTCTTGTTCTAGTATCTAACACAATAAGAAAAATTATCTGTAATGCGAATTTGAATTATTTGAATCAGGAGCATGTTTCGATAAACTTAAATAACATGTCCAAACGTGTTTGAATAACTTACCTATTTCTAATTTTCATAAATAAAAAAAATATATTTGTTTTAAAATTTACTTGTTCACTTATAAGTAAATTTACTTGTCAATTAACCTTTCAAGCTCAGCCAAACATTCTCTTATTTTCATCAACTTGAGCTAGCCAAAAAAAGCATAGACGAAACTTACCCCTTTCCTAGCAGAAGGGCGAGGAGCTAATTCCTTCGGGGTGACGACATGGCCTTTATTCAGGCCAACAAATAAGCCAGTATTTGGCTGCTTTGGAGCCATTACCTATATACCAATTACATACACAAAATGCAATAAAACAATTTTCTAGCAAAAAATTCCAACAAATTCTCTTAATAACAAAACAACTGTCCCTAAATATTTACAGATATCTGTATGTCAACAATGATTCTTACAAGAAAACATAAACTGGGTTTTTAATTCTTTTCAACAATACCCACATGAAATGTGTATATACTACATAAACACATGCGCACAAAGATAGGTTAATAATACGTATATATACAAGTACGTATCAATCGTATAAATTGCAAGTTTACCTTTTCTTCGAGCTGTCTGATCTACCGGTGGAAACTGAGGCGGAGGGGAGAAGAAGAGGTAGGGTTTTGCGAAAGTGGAGCCTTTTATATTAAAATGGGAATGAGGAGATGTTTGGGATACTATGAATTTCACTAGGGTACAATTGTCATTTCGTAGTGAGGTTTGCAATATTCAATCAACGTCAAGAGGTCGAGAATGTTGGGGGCATGTTTGGCGAGTTGAGATCTACTATTTAATTTTTGTTGTTCAAATTATTGTTCATCAAATTAATTATCAACGCATTATTTATAATTTTTATTGTTCAATTTATTGTCTACCAAGCCCTTGTTTGGTACACATTTTGGGAGTAAGAATGTATTTTTACTGTTGATGTGATGAGAAATGTGTGGTTAAAAAAGAAAGAAAAGTTATTGATGTGATGAAAAATATTATTATATTGAAGAATGTGTGATTGAAAATGAGTAAAAGAATGAGAATGAAAAAAATAATGTAGTTCAAACAGGGCCCAAATTAATTATTGACACATTTAAATAATATTTCATCAAGTTGGTGGGTTAATAGTGAAATTAGTGAGGATAAATTTGAGATAAGATGTTAATTTAAAAATGATGTGTTAATAATTAATCGGTTGAACAGCAAATTGGACAACAGATTTCAACTCGTGATTGGTCCAACGGATAAAAAATATTTGAGCACAAAATTCACACATACTTAAGTGCATGAGTTAAAGAGTCGAGTTGATTAAGGAAATAATCAAATTGACCCAATTGTTCCATCGGCCTAATTTCTACCATCAAAATAATTCTCGTCACGCTTCAACCCAGTGTCGACCTGACTATAAGCGTGGGTAGACAATAGTCTAAAGCCCCACTTTGATGAGGACCCCAAAAACTTTATATGAGATGACATATTTTTATATAAAAGTTAAATATTTTATATATACTAATCATGTGTGAATGTGTATTGTATGTTATTTTGAAATACTTTATAAGTGATGTGAAAGTAATTTTTGAAGATGCGTAAATATAAAAAGTACTTAAAAAGTTATTTATGTGAAATGAACTTTTTATTCAATGAGAATCGCTTTGTACACTTTTTTTTTATTAGAGATATCCGACTTAACTAAAATTTCTGTAGTTGGCATAAAAATTCTTCTTGAAAGCGCAACGTATAACTGTCTGTACGAGAATACATGTTATAAAAGATATATTCCAACATGAGGTATTGTCTGTCCTTGGACCTTGTTGATTGTCATTGCAAAATAGAGACGAACGTATAACTATTTCCGTATGAATTTGAATAGGTATCCTCCATTATTTGCAGGACTCAAATTTCAAAACTAAATAGTCATCGTAGTAGACGTATTACCTCCTTGTCATTAGGATGTGCCTCAAAATATCAAAATTTTCAGCATTGTTGGAATAAAATTCGATCAAGCCCTTTTGAACTATCCTCGCTTTCATGGACTATTCATTTTCATATGCCAATAAGTTTCTTATAGCCTCTAATTCCATGATGCAGATTGAAATGATATAACCGTCAATTTGTGAAAACAATTTTAATAGTAGTGAGATTGATTCATTCACGTCTAACACTCATGAGAACAATCAAATATAGGGATGTCAATTTGACTTGCTGGCTCGGAAAAAGCCCAAGTCAGCCCGACTCGAGGCTCAATAGTTACGAGCCCCATTTTGGGAAATCGGGCCAAGCTGAGCCGGGCGGCCTGTGTAAAATAAAAATAAAAAATTGAAATGGAAGGGGGAAATAGGCAGTTGTGTAGCTGTC
>CAIGRB010065294.1:0-23035 GCA_903798255.1 Fraxinus quadrangulata
CAACCCAACATCTTGTTTTTACAAAATCAAAGTCTTGCGTGATAACATCACTAACCCCTAACTACAGAAAAATCAATCTCTGTGATAACGATCTACAACCCAGAATCAAAGTCTCAAGCCCTAACCCACGATTGTAGCTGTGATGACATCCCCAAATCTATCATTGCATGCTGTGTTGCTTGTATTAAAACGTCCCCAAATCTATCTTCTTCAAGACCACAACGAACTAAAGGGGAGCAAAAATCCTAGCAATATTTTCTATCAAAAATAATTATAAAGGTCAGTTTAATTGTTTTTTTTTTAATTCATTTACAATGTTGTAATGATATGTCCAGAAAATTTCAGCATTGTTGGGAAGATACATATAAAAGAGTATTTTCATTGTAGCCTAGACTTGTGGCTGCAGTCAGCGCATTGCACAAACTAATGTTAGTTTTACGGAATTGTTTAGAACTAGTGTTCTAAAAGGCGCGCCTGAATGGCAAAAAGGCCAAGCCAAGTGGCTTGGTGCTTTATTTAGCGGTCAACACAGTGGTCAACACAAATTGTTGACCGCTAATGCGTTCCTAGATTAATATCTTTTTAATTTTTTTTTTTTTTACAATTTCTTAAAGTTAAAACTTAAAGGTTAATTTACATTTGAAACTTATCTTTTTGTTGGAAACTTTTGAAAAAATGTATAAGGTTTCTATAATCTGTCTTAAATATTTGATATGCATTATTATTTTTCAATTATTAAATATTTTTTTGATTGATTAAAAATTCAAATAATATTAAGATAAGAAAACGTCCTTTTAAGCTTTTTTATGCATTTATGCCTCACCTAAACTCGTCTAGCCCACGTTTGGCCTTCACGTATTGACAAGCATTGTGCCTTTTAGAATACTGTTCAGAACTAATATTTGATGGATTTTAAAAGAATATCAATTCTAATAAATTCCGTGAATTTAAATAGATTTTCACAAATTACATAAGAATCTAATTAAAAATAGTAAAATTTCAAAAAAATAAAAATTTGTTATATGTATTTTTAAGCTTGAAATCCATTAGTTATTGAGGAACATAAATCTTAAAGAATTTCAATTCATTAAAATCTCTGTTGGGGCAACTAAATTTTAATCGATTTTTTGAAATGTGGACGTCTAAATTTAAAATTCCCCTCCATACCTTGTTAAAGTGGGAAGAGGCGAGGAAAGTCTCATGCCCCGTTTATTTATTTAATTTAATTTTTTGCTTTTATTTTATTTTTATAATTTTAGTTAGTGAATATTATTTTTTTTCCAATTTGTTAAAAATAACTCAAGTTTACTTTAATATGATATAAATATTTTCTTTATATTTAATAAAAACTTAAATTTATAATTAACTTTAAATGGGACGGATAGCGGGACATGAATGATATTTTCTGTGCCTAATTCGGGACAACGTCCCTCATCCTACCCTGCCCCATTTATCCGATTAGATGGTTATTCCAGACTCGATTCAAATATTACTGAACCAGATCTTGTCATAAGTTTATGGATGCACTGTATCGAAGTCCAGTCCTTTAAAAAAAAAAGAACGAAATTGACCCAATTTTGAATACAATCTGTTACTCTTCACCTCAGTAGCTCAAATAGATTATGCCACGTTGCAAAGCCACGTAAGCAGAAAAAGTTAATAAGAAAGTCAAGCGAAGACCCCTGAAGCCAAAACACGAAGAAGGCTTACGAGGCTGACGTCCTCATAATGCAATGACGAAATCCAGGCTGAGGTACTACTTTAAAGATGAAGCTGCCTAAGGAATATGAGGAGCCGAGGTCCTCCGCTTGAGGAACTACTTTTGGGGTGCCTCCGATGCTCTCAATTCTTTCGAGGCTCGTCAAACTGATGTTGTTCCTCATAAAAGATTTAAAGATTTCTCTGGAGTGATTGATGTGACACTTATAATAAAGTTGTCAGCTCATTGTGTTGGACAGCTGACCTTATCAATGTATTAATTGTATGAGTAGACGGTCACGTGATGCGCCAATTAGGAAGGTAAGGTTACGTGGTTGAACATTCTTGTCTCTCGTCACAAAGTATCTTCTGTGTCAATTTCCTCCTTACTACCGTCCTTATTGTAGTAGGAGCGTGTCGAAATTGTGCTTGATTCAAGTTGAGTGGCCCGACATCTAGGTCAACACAATCATTTGAAACCATTACTCCTCGAAACCACTTTGAATTCAGTATTTGCACAGCATTTCGGTGGTGCTAGAATCACACATACACACACACACACACATATTATTGCGCATTTGAAAATTTTGGAAACGGCAGCCAAGCAAATGGAAGAAGTACAGAGGAAATTATCGATGCTTATTACCCAAGAGCCAATGCCCCTGCCCAGTCCCTCCTCTTTGCCGGCATGGAACGCTATGCCCTTCTCGAATGGCTCTTCTTCAAGTATATATTCACGCACCTCTCCATGTTGTTTTCATCTATATATTGAGTGTGCAATGAATTACTTTCCTGATTTTTTTAAATATTTTGTTGTCAATTTTGAAGATTATTGGGTGATAAATCCCCGTTTTCACAGCAAAATCTGCAAGGGAATGGCGTGGATCGTGACGAGGAAACCTCTCGGATTCAATGTATTGCTGACTCTAAATCCCGTTACACACCCTTTTGCATTTCCTTGCTATTTATGCAATTTTTTTCTGTAATTTTTATTTCATTTAGATTTTTTTAACAATCACCAGTAACGAAAGTCAGTTTTTTGCTGAAAAGAGCGATATATGCTTTTTTGCATTGACATTTATTTTATTTTCCAGTTTTATTTTGTGGTTCGAGGATGTCCATGGGTAATACTTATACCTCAGCTTGAATACACATGTTTAAGATGAGATTAAAATCTTTCTTGCAGATTTGGCAGAGATTGCGAAATTTCTGGGTATTACTACTACCATAGACACAGAAGCTATCCAAGTGAGTTCGAAATCTGTAATTTACTTAGCCTCCTGATGTTTTTCATGAATACTATATGTGTTTGAGGGGAACGAATGGAAAGAGAATAAGCCCATCTTCAGTACATATTCTTCAAAACTCATTTTCAATCAAAAGTTCTCCCAATAAAATAATTTTGCACGTATATTTTAACTTTTCTCTACTTTTTAATTACACATTCTACAGAAAAATCATTTTTTATAAAATCTATTATCAAAAAATCTTCATCAAACAGGCTCTAAGAGTTGTGAGTCAAATAAAGAAATGCATTGGGACTATTATTTTACAGAAATACAACTCTGTATGATCAATTTCACAGATTTTTGAAATATAAAACTTTTGATTTTGGTTGGATCAAATAACTTCCATTTTGCCCCCAAAACTTGATGTAATAACATCAATGTTGCTGCCTTAAATCATATAGCCTTTGCAAAATCTTGAAAAAAGTTTTAATTTTCTAATGTTGAGGTTTACTGCCAAACCTCAAGCAAAACAGCTTTTTCTTTGTTTTTTGTTTCCTCTCATTCCTTTTCTTTTGCTTGCTCTGACATCCCACTTCAGTTTCAATCGTGATATTTTCTTTGTCCACAAGGGTCTGTAATATAATTAAAGTTCCCACTGGTTAAAGCACTGGGATTGCCCTCTGTTGGTTTAAATCAATAAAATGGATATATTTTAATAATATTTATTTTGGTTTTGCTGAGGATGATGATTCCGTATTTCAAATAAAAAAGAATAAATAACATGTAGATGTAGGAGAGTTTGGTGTGTTCTCGCTAGTATTCAGTTCAAGTGAGTATTTTTCTATTGAATTGCAAAAAGATATGTACCAAGAGAACAAATGAAAAATATTTATTTTCTTTCCTCTTATTTTGGTTTATAATAACTTGCATAAATTTTGTGCTTGTTTGGATAAAATTATAAGTTGTTGAAATTTATAATGTGAGAGAAATGAGTGGTGGATAAGTGGGTAGTATTTATGGTCCTATGAAATGTATAGTTATAATTAAAATTTGACTTTGATGGTTAAATTATAAGGAATTATAATGCTACCCAGACTTGCACTTATAATATCCAGATATATTTTATTGAACATTGGATCTCATGAGTCGAAAGAGCATGAAATTAAAGAACTTTTCGCTTTAATACGACGTACTCTATGTTTTTATTGCAGGGCCGAGGAAGCTATGAAGATCGAACCAAAATGCTTCGTCTTATTGTAGATCTTGTAGAGGCAAGCATCTATGCGGACAATCCTGAATGGAGGTGAGTTTATTTTATGCTTAATATAAAGTCGATAATAAATTGATGTCTCTAACATCTGACTTTGTCACTTTTTGATCTGATTTCGAAGCTAATCCTTTTGATCTTATTTTTAGCAGTGTTAACGAGCAGGTGGCAAGAGACATACAATTAATAGATGCCATAGCTGAGAAACAAGCACAAATATTTACTGAAGAGTGCAAGTTGTTTCCAGCAGATGTGCAAATTCAATCTATATATCCACTGTAAGAATTAAATCTTTTCAAATTCTTTGACTCATCTCTAAGCTGCTATGCTGTTCTACAATTTTCAAAACCAAAGCAATACCACTCCGTGTGCCATTAAACCTTTATGCAGCAGATTCATTTTCTCAACTAGAAGCACATTGTAGATGATTATCCTCCCTGTTTCTTATGGACATGTAATCAATGCCTGCTGCTTATATGGTACAGCATTTTTTTGTACTTGTTATTAGTCTTGATGTACGTAATGCTACAAACTGGTGTATATATTTATTTCTATTCACAATGTACAGTATCTAAAGCTTTGCCTGATTTGATTTGTGTAACAGCCTCTCAATTGTTATTCAAACATTTTTGGTGTGAATAGACTATTATTTTTATGTTGGTCAGTCTTGATTTACACGTTGATGCTCATGTTAAGATATTCGAACCTTTTGATTGTGTTATCTCACCCACATTTAGCCCCTGTTTGGTTTGGATTAAAATCCAATTAAAATCTCATATCAAAGTCAACAATTAATTTTAATCACACATTTTATGAGATCCACAACTTTTTAACTACATATTTCATCAATTTTTATCAAAATCTACTAAAAAAATCTGAGTTTAATCTCTACCAAATGGGGGCTTAATCTTGATGTAGGAAAATTGCAATCTGGGATTAATTTTTGTCACTACATATATTATTCACCTACATAAGCTTTGAGACATTAGAACTGGGGCACAATGATCTACCATTTCATTTGTTTCGTTGGAGATATGGTCCTATCTAACTGCTTGAACTTTTAGATCAATAGGTTTAACATGGTACCAAAACAGCAAATGTACTGGGTTTATGTCTCGCCACTATCCATTTAATGTGTTAAGCTTTAATGGGAGAGAATGGATCCCGTCTACACTTGAGGAGGCGTGTTGAAGATAATATTTAAATGATGTTCATGTAATTCTATCTAACAGGTTAAGATTTTATATCAATAGGTTTTATTTTGCATAAATAGGCTTGAATTCCATTCATCATTCATGGACTTGGTCTACACTTTTTTGTTACTAATGTTATGGACTTTCAAGAAGCTTTTGCATATTATTACCTCATCCCTGATTTGTTGAGATATTTGAGTCATTGGTAATTATCTCTAGAAATTGTAAATTGTGAAAGATATATGCATGTGTTTGTGTTCCTTGGAAGGATCATTGATTTTTGCTAATGAAATCTTTTCTGCTCTCGCTTTGAGGTGTTGACCTTGACGAAGTTTTACATTCATTTTTGGCTTTGTTTATCATTTGATTGATAATGACTGAATTTAGATTATGGTCTGAAGGGACAGGGAAGTAAAAATTGGGGTGGCGGTGGGGGTGGGGACAACTTAATTATGTTTACATGGAAGGTATAGTATTCTTTTAGTTGTAATCCTAGATTGTAGTTTTTCATCTCAAATATATGTTCTTTTGCAGCATGTTATACATGACAAGTGGATATAACCACTTGAGGATGTTATTTCGATACTTCTATCTCAAAAGGTGTTGTAATTATCTATATGTTAAATATGAGGAGACTTGAATTAGTTGTACCTGTGACAAAATGATAAAGACTTGCAATGGACATCATTATATTTAGAACCTACTGATACAGGTTGGGCTCGAGAACAGTCGGAACCAAATAACTATTATCACCACTGATTTATTTGTGCTAAAAATGTTAATTAAGTTTATTTGGTGAAAGTATATTATTATTTTTCTTATATCTCTTGATTGTAAAAGGTCTTTCATCTGAAATGTGATTTCTTTTGCAATTTGTTGTACATAGGAAGTGGATTTTAACCTCTGAAGGCTCTTCTTTCAATAGTTTCACCTCCAAAACGATTTGAGATTACCTTTATGTTAAATATGAGAAGACCTTACTTGTGATTAACAAAGATGAACTAAAAAGTGCATTATCAAATTTAGGATCCAATCTGATATATAATGGGCTACAGAACTGTGGCAACCACGTACTGTTGAATATTTTCAATAGTTTAACCTCCTCGAGAAACTAGCCTTCATCTTTCTCTCTCTGCCAAGCGGTTATTGTCGCTTGTGGACCAATATATTGTCTTGCTCTGTAGAAGGCAATGTGCAGAATTCCATGGTATCTGTGCTCCAAATTTTGTTTTTTGGTTGCTTTTTATTCGTGTTGGGTTAAATGGAGGAGAAATTCCAAACTCTGTTTTGGTTTTCAAGAACAAAGTCTTCTCATTTCTTCCATTAGACAACTCAAAAGGAAGGATACTTAACGTTCCATGGTGCCTGGGATGTTTCTGTTCTCTTTTGGCATCCTTCATATTTGCGTGGAGTCCTGGTTCAACTTTGAGAGTGCTACTGCTGATGTTCTTTGCCTTGACCATCTATTCGTAAGAAGCTGCATGAATATCTCACTGGCCTTGTGGATCTGTTTCTAGGATGTATCCCTCAAGCATGGTTCTGCATGGCACAATATGAGTCATGTTCCATTAGTTTGCCGACTCAGGATATTATAGCTGCTTGAAAAAAATATGTATCATCAATTTTTGGTTAGTTGATTTTTAGGAGCCTTTGGAAACTGAGGGCAAGGCTCATTCCGGTCAGATTTTTTGAGTTAAGCAAGGCTCATTCTGGTCAAATTTTTTGAGTTGCATAAAGCAACCAAGAGCAAGTTCAGTTGGAGAGACAGTTGCTTTTCGAGTAGGATTGCAATTCGGTTCGAAAAGAAAAATTGGCCTTTGTTTAGCCATATTTGTGCAAGAGATGTCACTGCTTGCTTTATGCTTCAATCTGCCCAGGAGCAGAACATTTCATTAGAGATGTGCTTCTTTGCAATTACTGCTTCATTGGCAATATCCCACTGTAGACCATCCTGCTTTTCCCAATTGCAATGTCATTATCCATCTGGAGAAACTTTTTATTTCTGCTCCAATTGGTTGATACATGGCAGAACTCTGATACCAGTCTTCTATTTCCTCTCTCCCTTTTGTTTCTCTTACTCCTTTTGATAATGGAAAAAAAGGATCTACATATGACAGTAATAAAGAATGTCCCACTGTTCATAAGGTACTAAATGCGCCTAAAAACCGGAAGGTTGGGATGAAAGTGGTAAAGGTTGGGCATGGTACTACTTGCAATTAGCCTTCAATTTAATATTTGTTCTTAAGCTGGAATTTATGTTTTGATATTTGTGAACTTATTCTATTTATCTTGTTAAATGTGTTCGGACTTTAAAAAAATACCCTCTCCAGTAAGCTGTATCTGCTTGCAGAAAACATTACATGATTTCTGGAGTATTTTTTAATAGATATAGAAACTTTCTTTTCACTTATCAAAGTTTACTTGTAGGCCGGATGTATCTGATTTGGAAAAGCAACTTTCAGATCAATCAAACAGACTTCTGAGTCTTCAAGAGATGGTTGATGATCTAGCTTCAAAGGTTTACCTCAAATTCTTGCCATTTGCCTTATGTCATTCTCTTATTGACTTTCCTTATTATCCAAGCTTCACCTATTTGCTTTTCCTGATCAACTCGCATTAACTATTTATCTTCTGGTGTCTAGCATCCCTATAATCCGGACGAGAATTACTCTGAAGTTGAAGCACAATTGCGGGAACATCTGGAATCTTTTCTTGAAACTGCAAGATCTTTTAATGCAATTTACACCAAGGTTTTCACAATTGTTAAATTGAACTTTGTTGATATGAGAAAATGCTTTCTCGTGCCTGTATTATTTGGTTTTTGTGCTTGGAAAGCTTCTTCTTAGACTACTTAAGATAAGCAAGTATACTTTCGTTTTGAAAATAACTTGTAGTTTTGTTTTGGTTAGTTGATGGGTTGTTGGGTTGAGTCTAGGTATAAAGCTACCTTTAGATATTCTGATGAAAGTGGCTACCGATTCTATTTGCACAAACGGTCTTGAAACTGGTATCCCAATCTCGTGACATTTCTTGAGAATGATTCTAATATGTTTATTCTCTTAACAGTCTCTGTGACTTCAAATTACAATCTTCTCTGCAATCAGGTAGAACTTTCTAAATGCTGTGCTGTGTGCAGGAAATCCGTCCTTGGACTCTCATGATGGAGGTACCACAATTACATGGTTTTGGGCCAGCTGCAAATAGATTACTGGAAGCGTATAAGATGCTTTTGAAGGTATTAAAATGCCAGTTCCTTAAAAATGAATTTTTTAATATAGAAAATGCAGATGAGGCACAACGCTAGTTCCTCATACATAGTTTCTATAGGGATTCATTTAACCAGGGTTCATTCCATAGCTCATATCTATTTTCTTGTTTGCTTTTTTTATTAGGTTGGTATAAATAATCCTCATGCCTACCCGAATGGCATTTCTTCTTGAGCCTATTACTTAGAAAACCTGGGGATATAGCATACCTTTATTTTTTATAACATCGAACAGAATCAAAACTTCATGAAAATGAACACTAGTTGGCCTCGTGTATTATTAGTTTGGACTGCAACCTTTGTTTAGAAATATGTTTGGGAATGAACTTGTGTAATTGAAGACTACAATTTCTTCTGTAGATGATGTCTTTTATAAGATAAGGAAAACCGATAGATAAGCATTCCTTTCTCTTGTCAGTTTCTAGGGAACTTGAAGAACCTTCGAGATTCACACGCTGCAGTTGCAGCTGGGTCTTCTGAAACTGTGGCTGGTGAACAATCTTCAGTAGTGAGAATAATCTCCGAGTGCGAAAGTGCATTGACATTCTTGAATCACGATCTTGGGATTCTATCTGCCTCTATTGCTCGTGAGAAGGGCTAGGAGGTAAATTAGTAACTATATGTTGTAAAAGAAGGAACACACTTTGCAATGCTTCATCTTCTTCCAACCATTCTTGGAATGGACACATTTGAAATATAGAGTAGGTATTTTTAAAATTGTGGGGTTCGCATGCTCCTATCCTGTGTAAATAAGAGAATTGAAGGTTGATAATGAGTTGGTTAGGCATTGACTTGAGTTCTCATCCATCGGTTATGATGCTTGAAGCAATCTACGTTGTGTCGTGTCATGTTGTATTTGAATAACAATGGAATAGTGTTCTCCTTTGAGCTTGCTATTTTCACTATTTGAAAAGTTATTTTACTCCTAGTTCCATACTCATGATATAAGGTCATTTTTTATTATGCGTGATTGAAGACAATGTATATGGAAATATTAACTTTTTTTTCGTCTTTAATTATTTAGTTGATCTTACAAACTATGCCACTAAGTATATGTTAAGTTACACGACGGTTACACATTCTGTTGGTCAACAGAGTTATGGCATAATGAAAAAATATAGCAAACATGTCAAGCAATTCAAATGTAAAACGGTATATGTTCTCTACTGAGAATGTAGAAAAATAAGTCTTCTGTACAAATTGTTTATTTGTATACGAAATTTGTAAATATCTACGGAAGGAATACAGCAACCTGAGAGAGTTGAGCAATATTTTCACCATACGATTAGTGCCACGTGTCAAATATTAGATGTAGTAGAATACGTCATCAGCAATGTTGACATTCTCAGAAATTTTGACGTTGTTAGATTCTTTCTCACTAATTGACGGCCGAGATCGAGCCACATCACCAGAAACTTCACCATTACCACTGTCCAATTCCTTTAACTTTCTTGATTTGGTAACAGGACAAAAAAGATCAGCTCCTTCAACACCAAGTGAAGCGACGGTGTTTATGTCACAATGTGGGTCATCTCTCCATGGCCCAGGTGCCGGTTCCGGAGACCCTAGTGACCCATTCGCCGGAACTTCTTTTTCAATCCCTCGGGCAACGTTAGGAGCTGGTGATGGAGTCGTGCCAAAGTGGGCATCGGTTGAATCATCGAAAAATGTCTCTGATGGTGCAGGGGATGGTGTTTTACTGAGAGGGATATCAGCAAAACCTACGGGAATATTCGCCGGAGATAATGGTGCCGGAGATGGAATACCAGTCATATTTCTATTTGGAGCTTCAGCTGAAAAGGACGCCGGTGCCGGAGATGAAACCCCTGTCTCATTGCTATTTGGAGCTTCGACTGAAAAGGAAGCCGGAGGCGGAGAAGGTATCATTGTCATATTGGTATTTGGAGCTCCGGCTGAAAAAGGCCCTGGAGAAGGAGCCCACGTACCGGAAACTGGAAATTCACCGGGATTTGGGGGCTTTACGGCGGCATGATTATCGACGGCGTCATCCAGTGACGTCATTATAGAAACCACAACAATCCACCGGTTATGATAAACCTCCGTGCCGTCAACCACAATACCGTTGACGGTAACAGTTCCATCAGTCGAATAAGCAAGAATGGTCTTGTTCGGAGCCAAAGTATCAAAATCCTTCCCCCTCGCCGGCAACTTCGCAAGTTCAGTCAAATGCTGTTTTTCCGGCACCACATGATGCCGGAAATCGTAATGAAATCCGCCGGAACGCGAGAAGAAGTTCTTGTCGGAAACCGCAAAAACCGTAACCGACGATAGAGATAGCAGTTCCGGCCTTTTGATAGCCATAGCTGTGGCTACTACATTGAATCCCCTCCATCTCAATGCTCTTATGGCGTGATCAATAAATGATCGATTCACCTGACTAGGGTGAAGCCGGGTCATCGGATCAACATCAGGAAAAGAACATTTGGTGGCAAATGTTGGGTCCAATACACCATCTATGCCATGAACAGTTAGATGATCATCCACGTAAAGATCCGGCTGCCGAATCTTGACGGCGGAGATAAGATTCTCGGATGAGGATGACGAAATCGATATTTCACCACTGTATGAATTCTTGAACAAGAAAAGGCAGTTATTGTTGTGAAAGGTGCGAAGTTCATCGCCACTAGGACGCGATGACAGTCTGAGCCACGTGAGAACGAGCGGCGGCTTGATAGTATGGTAGAGTAGTAGAAAGGTGGATGGGCGCGGTGGAGGGCTGTGGTGGTTCAAGAACTTGGCAGTAGCAAAGGAGAATGCGAAATCTGGTGGCGCCAGTAGAGTACCAGAGAAGTTGGTGGAGAGGGAAAGTAAAACGGAGGCAAACAGGGAGTAGCCACGGTTGCGAAGGGCCTCGGATGCCAGTACCGCGGAGGATGGCGGTGGTGATATATGGGCAAAAGGGGTGGGGATGGAATATGCGGCGCCCCAACTCCAAGAAAGGAGGAGGCAGAAGAATGGGAGAAAGTAGGCCATCATTTTGAAGCAGCTGTATTGGTGAATCTCCATAGCTTTTCTTGATGTGAATGTAACAGTGTTGTTAATGTATATTAATTCTTGAATTTTTACACCTGTGTGTGTTTCTTGGTGGATGGAAAATGTAGAGAAGAAAAGAAAGATGGTTCTCTTTTTTCTTTCAGTGGGGGGAGCGTCTCTTGTATAGTTGTATATGGAGGAAATACAGGGATTTAGGTCATCTGGTTCGGTCCTTTAATTAGCTCATGAACCTCATCGGTCGAATTGAGCCATCCACGAGCCCATGGTCCAGCTCATTTTCTTTTAAAATTATTTAATAAAACAAATTGAAATACATGAAATATATTTTCGCGAAGTTCAAATAGTCACATGGATATCTTCGAACCAATTCCACTTAAAGATATTAATTCAGATTGAACTTTTTAGGTTGATCATTAACTTGAATCGATTGACTGTATTTTTAGCTTTCCTGAAATTGTTCTTTATTACTATCTAGAATTTTCTCTTTTGAATTATCTCCTTCAATTCTACTGCTTACATAATATATGTCATGTCATGTGTAAAAAGAATAAAATACAAGAAGAGATTGATTTTGACAATGGAACAAAACATAGCCCTATAAATAGGAACAAGGGGTGACCAAGGCCATCCTCCATAGTATAGGAAGAGAGAGTTTTAATCTCATGTCCTTTTATTGTTCTATTCCACAATATTGTGATTTTTTTTTTGATACCCAGGTATCTCAACTTACGCCAGACTATGTCCTGGACCACCCATCACCGGCTATCAGTAATGGGCGAAAGTAAATCGCGGTATATGCCCAAATTGACTAGGGTCATATATGCCCAAATTGACAAAGGTCCGTTCACTCTTTATACTGTTGGTCCCAAGGGAGCCTTCCTCCATGAATATTACATCACCAAGCTGCTCCATCCACAAATGAGTATTACATCACTCAGCTGCTTCATCCAGAATTCGAACTCCCCACCTTAGGGTTGTAAGCCCAGTAATGCCCGTCCTTTATCAATTGGATGTGCCCGGGGGGCTACAATATTGTGATTCTTGATTTGTTATTGAAATGCTCATTTATCATCAATTGTAGTTCCTACTTTTGGAGAATACCAAATGGGTTGGAAGCTTAAAAATTGAAGGTAATATTGAAGATTCAAGGAGGGTTGAAGCAATTGCTGTCCAGGTAAGAATTAAAATTCAAAATTTGATCACGCTTCAAGACTAATTTCGTAATTCTTTATATGATTCATGATTCTCATACCACAAATATAGTAGTTTATTAAAGATCCTAGGTCAAGTATTTTAAGAGTAAAATTTTTATTGGCCACTTTTACATTTCTAACTATTGATTCAGTAGTGTGTTTCCTTCAAAAATAGGGGAAGAGATCATGTGGTCTACAATATATTTGGAAGCAATTCATCAACTTCCAACCAAGATAGACTTCAAATTAAGTTTACCCATATATTGAGAGAGGGAAACAAGGCGGCATATTGGATGGCTGACACTAGATGTAAAGAGAAAAAGTTTCAAATATTCTACAAAATCAATCAAATAAATATTAGCAAACTATAAATCTGTTTTAATCTGAAAAATTACATTGTCGAATATCACGTGCAAAGAAATATTAACTAAATATTCTGCGATGAAGGGCATGTTTAGTTGACGTACATATTTTCAAAGCAGTATATTTGTACAAGTAATTTGGGTTTATATTTGTGGGCTTATCTACTGAAGTTCATGGGGGTCAGGCTTTGATTTCTAAAGAGCTTTATATTTGATTTTTGGGCTTGTGATCCATTAAAATCTACTAAAATCCTTCCCAATAAAATATGATTTAAGGACCTCCTATTTCCTAATTACAATGGTTGGAATATTTTTTGGGTGACATGTTAAGAAGTTATATCGTTTATGAAATTTTATCAAAATCTACGAATATATGAGAATCCATAAGTATTATAAAATCCATACTTTAGATTGCATCAATCACTTTTGCTTTCATTATAATTTGTCAAAAATTATGTTAATCTTTTCGTTACCTAGAAATTATTTCATGGCTTGTCAAAATCTCGAGTTGAATCCACGACAGATTATACAAAATCTGGTAAGCCATACAAAAATTAGGAAAATATTACAAACAGCATCTTTTAAAAAAATTCTAGCATATTTTTCTCATTAAATATAAATGTGTGCATCCACAATCCTTCACAATCCACCAATTTAGCTTAAAAAAAAAAAAAATTCCTTTTTTAATCCTAAAATCATGGCCATTTCAATAGTTTATATTTGTTTTCTGCTATCAATATCCATTGTTTCCATGTCCATATTTCCTATGACTGAAGCAGGAACTAGAGGTTTCACCATTGATCTAATTCATAGAGAATCTCCACAGTCTCCTTCCTATGATTCTACATTGATGCCTTGGCAACATTCAAACAATGCTTTGAGAAGATCATTTCATCGTCTCAATCGTTTGAGGAGGATAGATTATTCCACACAATCGCCCGTTGTAGACATTATTTCTGATAGTGGTGAATTTTTTGTGAAATTTTCCATCGGTACACCACAGGTTCCAATCTTAGCGACTTTTGATACTAGCAGTAACCTTATTTGGACGCAATGCCTACCTTGTCTTAAATGCTTTAAGCAAAATTATCCTATCTTTACGCCTAGCCATTCTTCAACTTATAGGCAGCTGGATTGCAATTCTGTCTTGTGCAAGGCGTATCCTGGCGCAACTTGTGACAAGGCTAGTAAAAGTTGCATCTATTCTGAGTCGTATGCAGATGGATCGTTTTCTAGTGGTGATTTTGTGACAGAAACCATTACTTTAGGCTCTACTAACGGTGAAAAAATTTCAATTCCTAATGTTGCTATTGGATGTGGACGAAAAAATGGTGGTACATTTTCTGCTGGTGATTCAGGCATTGCTGGTTTTGGATCCGGAAAAGTCTCGCTTATTTCACAACTAGGTTCTTCAGGGCAAGGAAAATTTTCATACTGCTTGGTGTCATTTTTATCCGAGACTTCAAACTCGAGTAGACTGCATTTTGGTAACGATGCAGTTGTTTTCGGTAGTGGAGTTGTATCGACTCCTATAGTTCTCAAACCCGATGAAACTTTGTATTATTTGACTTTGGAAGGAATTGGGGTTGGGAACGAGAGGTTCGATTTCTACGAGCCAAATGCTCCCAATGCTTCTCGAGAAGGAAACATTATCATAGACTCTGGAACGACATTGACTTTCTTGCCTTCAAATCTATACGACAATCTTGAAAAAGCAATTGTGAGTAGCATTAAGTTGAGACGTATTAAGGATCCACAGGGAGTCTTGAATTTATGCTACTATTCTCCGAAAGATATACAAGTTCCGATTATTACAGTTCACTTTAAAGGGGCGGAAGTGAAGTTGAACACCATTAATACATTTGTTAGAACAAGTGAGAATGCTCTTTGCTTCGCATTTGCACCAGCAAAAGATATACCCATTTATGGAAACTTGGCACAAGTGAACTTTCTGATAGGCTACGACCTAAACAAGAAGACCGTATCCTTCAAGGCCGCTGACTGCAGCAAATCATGATCTGACTTAGTCGACCTCAAGATCAGGAAGGATGGGATATCATAAGGACCGTGTTCTTGATTCACATCTATTATGTAACTGTATAATCTAATGCAAATTATGAAAAAACTTCATGTTTTCGTTGAATGAATGAGTAGCCTTGGTGCGGTAACTAAGATATCGTGATTGGGAACCTAATGGGTCACACACAAAAGAGAACTAGAAAAATGAGATTTACCAATTAATTAATTGACAAGTGTTGGATAATTAATTAATTGGGTTGCTTATTAATAGACCTGAATTAATTAATTGTATTAATTAATTTATGGACCAGATTTAATTAATTTGATTAATTAAATATTGGACCGGGTTAAATTTGAGAGACGGGTCAAGCCTACTTGGACTTATATTAATATGTAACTAGGGTTTGAGATTTGTATGGATTTTTCTATTATTCTTGCTAGCACAAGAAGAGAAATCATAGCCGTAGAAAAGAAATCATAGCCGTCATTCTTCTTCTCTTTGTGGATCACCATTGGAGGCTGGACAATTGGACAGCTTAGATTGCAGATCGTAATCGTTGGAGTTCAAAAAAAAGCAGAGGAGTTTGCAGAATTCATCAAAGGTATAATTTCTATCACAATTTCTATCTAAATACAAAGCAAATCCTTGTATGAGAATTGAAATTATTTACTTTCCGCTGCACATGATTAAGTAAATTCCCAACAATCTCACCGTTGCACTAAACTTCGTCAAAAATTCAGTTACCACTCGGTATAAAGCAAAGAACTCTAGCAGTCTCCTTTCACCTATCAATTACATCCAACAAATGGAGGATTCTCTAATTGAAAAAAATCACTCTCTCAAATCGGACATAAAGCGCTCATCCACTAAGAACGATTTACAAGAAATCTACACCGAGTATAAATCTAATCTGTATATATAAGTGGTGCAGCTTCTTTGAGAGAAATAGCAGACTAAGGTTCGTACAGATTATGCAAAAAAGAAAAGGTTCCCCTATATATCATCATCCAAGGGTTGAGATCTCTCTTGATTAATCAGGCCGTTCAAAAAACATGTTCCACCATAAGTTGTCACACCCTTTACAATGCGACCTCAAGTCAAACCGGTCAGCCTCAGATTTGTGTCACAAATTCAATATTTTTTCTAATTCTGGTTCGATCTTGTTTGAAATGAGCCTTAAGCCTCCTTAATCGCCTTCCTCTTTCCTTTTAATTCGGCCCTTGCATTCTCTAAATTTCTCATGTTTTCTTGTTGGTGGCTTACATACTTGGGTAATGATCATATCGCCATTTATGCTCGTTTGGTCATTCCTTCAGTCGTGAGTCAGGACATATACCTCCATGTTTTTTTGGGGATTTTTGTTATCTACCACTGTAACCTCTTATGCTAGGTTTATCGTTTAACCGTAGATTTTTCACTTCATTTTTTTTAAGAAATCGAAGGTAATTCATCGCCCGTTAGAATTATTCATCACATATCAAACATCATTTAAAAATATAAAAGACTTAATCATAATAAACGTTATATATTTATCAAGATTTGCTGCAATCAGTGGGCTTAAACGATATAGTCTTCTTGATTAGGTCATAACCTATTAGAAAGTTTCGTTGTGCCAAGTTACCAAAAAGGCCAACTTCTACTGCTGGTCCGAACGCCAAGCAATAGACGTTCTTTTTAGCTTCAAAGAATGTATTTTCTGAATTCAACTTCACATCAGCTCCTTTAAAGTGAACCGTAATTACTGGAACTTTTATATGCTTCTTAGAATAGTAGCATAAGTCAAAAATTATCAGTGGATCGTTGACACGTCTCAACTTAACCGTACTCTTCAATGCTTTTAAGAGCTTGTTGTACAAATCTGTATGCAAGAAAGTCAGTGTTGTTCCAGAATCTATGATCATGTTACCTTCATTAGAAGCCTTGGTAGCGTTTGCCATAATCGAGGGATTGTAGAAATCCATTCTCTTATTCCCTAAACTGATACCTTCCAATGTCAAATAATAGAAAGTTTTCCCGGATTTGAAAACCATAGGGGTTGATACGGCCCCTTTACCACGAACAACTGCATTTTCACCAATGTTCAGTTTACTGGAGTTCGAGGCCTTCAAACCGGACACCAAGCAATAAGAAAATCTCCCTTGAACTGAAGAGCCTAGTTGTGAAATTAACGAGACCTTTCCAGATCCAAAACCAGCTATGCCTGATTCACCAGCGTTAAATATACCATCATTTTTAACTCCACATCCAATTATCGCCTTAGGAAGCGATACATTTCTGCCTTTTGTAGCGCTTAGTGTAATGGTTTCTGTTACCACAGAACCAATGGTAAATGATCCATCGGCATAAAACTGGGAATATAAGCAAGTTTTGTTATTCTTGCGACAGGTTGCCTCTGGATAAGCCTTACAGGAGGAAGAATTGCAAGCAAGCTTTTTGTATGTGGAAGAATTACGGGGATTAAAGATAGGATACTTTTGCTTAAAGCATTTGACACAAGGTTGGCATTGTGACCAAATTAGATCACTGCCAGTATCAAAAATCGCTAAGATGGGAACCGGTGGTGTCCCAACATAAAATTTCATGAGATATTCGCCATTATCAGAGATAATATTGGTCGATTGTGTGGAATGATCTGTCATAAAACGATTAAGTCGATTAAATGATCTTCTCAAACCATTGATGGAACGTTGTAAAGGCACCAATGAAGAATTATACGACGGAGACTGCGGAGAGTCTCTATGGATTAGATCAATGGAAAAACCACTTGTGCCTGCTTCAGTCATTGGAAATTTCGATATGGAAATGATGGAAATTGCTATCATAAAAGCAATGAAATCCATGGAAATGGTCATGATTTTTTAGGACTGAAACAAATGAAATTTCGAGATTAATTAGTGTATTAAAAATAAGTGCGAAAGCGTGTTTTTATACTGATGTCAATATGTTCTCAAGCCGAAAAAAGAAGTTTGTAATATTTTGCTATGCAAATTCTGCAGTTTTTACTACCTTGTTTGTGTTTTTTCATCAAATCAACTTTATATTTTTACAATCTGAATATCAATTGCAATAAATTTACAAATATTGCTTTCATCTCAAAATTGATATTCTTTCTAATTCCTCAAAGTTAATTAGCTGGCAATATGGTGAATGCATCATTTCATTTATCAAAACTTTAGATTTTCAAGACTGTCAAATATCAAAAATGGTTATACTTTTACAACCCCTATTCAAACGGTCAAATATAAAAAAATGGTAATGCTTTTAAACTTCTTGAATAGGCTTTTTATTTGTCTAAATGGCTATCACAATACATTATGGCATTAATATCGAATTGCATTATTGAGTTGAGTTATTAATGGCATTAATATTGTCATTTAAAGATGATAACAATAATCAACTCTTAATTTGTTTATATTTGCAGATGAAATTTTTTATTGTTGATTAAAGTTGACACAAATTCTTTTAATATATACCTTCAATATATGCTAATTGATATATGTATGATAAATAGTTTGGAGTGATTTCGCCCCTTTTTCTACTATGATCAAACCCCCCCTATGGGAGGCGCAACATGCCCCCCCCGGATTTTGGGCCTGTCATTGGCCCTGTTTGAGAAGTTTAATTAAAAGGAAAAAAATCCCCGCCAATACAACACTTGTCAAAATCTCCTGTAATTCAAATATAGACAGTCAAACTCACCCTCTGTATGATAGTTTTAGTGATTTCATTTTATGATTTTTCCAATGCAAAGCAATAATATTTACTCACAAGGATCTAAAATTAAGTTGTTTACAATGAAAGACATAGGCTATCAAATCTAATACTTCATAAATTGTAGACAACACTGTTTTGTCAAAATCCGGGAGGATCCACAAATTTAGCTGATAGGGGCTAAAATTCGTAGATTTTCCACTGAGCCGAAATTCTTGGACTCGCCAATGGACTAAACTCAATAAGTGAAGGTTGATTTTAAGTCAATTCATGAAAAAGTGTACTTTCACTAGATTATCAATCTTTGGAAAGAAAGAAAATAAGTTCCTACTTTTTCCCAAGGAGGAGGTTAACCTTTTATTGTAAATTCTAAAAATTGCACACAAAAAATTACAATATCCTTAAAAATCCAACACTCCAACAACCGTTAAGGAAACAACAATTCATGTTATCCAATAATAAGCCAACGAGGACACAATAATTCAATAATAAGTCGACAAGCAGCTGCAATTCAACAATTTTATTTCAATATCAAGTATTGTCAACACACAAGAAAATAACAAATACATGAAAAACATATAGAACATGCTGAATGTTAAATGTGTAACCATGGCATGAAGTCGAGTGTGAAGTAACCAACATCTGGCAAGGTTGTAAGCATAACCATTGCAATCTTCCTTGTGATGTTCTATCATGGACCATGTTATATGTACATCAAGTATGAAATAAAAGGTTTACATAATACCCAATGATATGATATTTCATTGGATAGTTTAAAACATAATCTCTTACATTCAATCACCTCTCGCCACATACGTTTCTGGCACTACTTTTGGACGTTTTCTTTTGGCAAAGTAGCTTTCCCACGCTTGATTCATCCTAGCATATAAAATTGAACATACACCTATTTCCTTCACATTTATAAGAGTTTATTAACAAATATTTATCATAATAAAATGAATTCAGCAATAACAACTCCCGATAATCAGCATAACTAATCCTAATTAACAGTCATAATTAAACTTTTAACAATTAGCAATTTTCTAATAAACAAATCTAATTAAGATTTTAAAATATTTAATTATAGAGAACGTATCGTGGAAAATCAATGACACTATTTATATCCTATTAAAAAAATAATTAAATGTTCCAATTAAAAGGTATTTTTCTTCAAAATAAGTTTTTATTAATACTTTGAAGGGTCATCACCCAATTCCCAAACAATATAGTAGTCCGTGCCTTGTTCAAACATTGAAGAAGGTGACATGCTTCTATTGCTCAAGTCTGGTGTGAAACCACGTAGCGAAAAATTTCGAAACCCACTATTAGATTGAAATCGAACCCAAGAAAGCCAAGTAATCAAAGTTTTGGATTTAAATCAAAAATAACGAATCAAAATAACCAACAATATGCAAACAATATGTTGACCATTTTGATTGACTATTTGAGAATCTCATCCGATTGATTTGAACGTCACAAGAACGATTCTTGATGAGTTCGCATATTGTCCAATGAAGAAAAATAGATTGAAAGAAAATTTGCCTTGCAAAATAATTATTAATAATGTGTTGTGTTACAATAAAATAATAGATCTTATTTATATGGAACCCATAAAATCTAGCTAAAAACGAAATTAAGCCAAAAATATAAAAAAATTCCATAAAAGAGTTTTTAACTTAAATAGAAGACTACGCAAAAAATTAGAAAATTCACTGCCGGAATGAATTATGCGGCCGTATAGTATAATTCTATGCTGTCGCATAGATCAGATGAAACTCCCCTGGGAGTTTCGGTAAAAGGCTATGAGGTTGCATGCCCTGGACAACTATGCGACCGTATAGTTGTCCCAAACAACTCCTCCTTCCGTTGCTTGCAATACGATGCTCCAATTGGTTTCAGCCATCGACCCCTTCATGAAAGTTGTTCGTGTGCTTGTTAACTGAGACATTTCGTCCACCATAGTTTGAGCAAGCAATCTCATCACCTATTTCACTCATCTTGCCCTCGACCGTGTCATTGGACCTCCTTCGATAATCAACAGATTATTTTCTAGGCTTGACTTTGATGCACTCGACTCCGTGCTCACACCACCCCCTCCACCTTCAAAAGAATTCATCATTGAATCTGTACCTACATCAAAGAGAGAGAGAGAGAGAGAGAGAGAGAGAGATCATATACATTAAAAGTAGTCGAAACATTATACTTATCAGGAAGATCCAGCTTGTATGCATTGTTATTAATTTTCTCGAGAACTTGAAACGGTCCATCTCTCCGTAGTTGTAACTTTGATTTCCTTTACTCTGGAAAAAGCTCATTTCTCAAATGTACCCAAACCCAATCACTGGGTTCAAATGAAATGCTCTTCCGGCCCTTATTAGCTTGTGAAGCATAATGCTTGTTTTAGTTTTCAATTTGCAATTTCACCTTCTCATGAAGTGACTTCACCATCTTAGCCTTCATTTTCCCATCTAAACTACCACGTTCATTCACAGGTAAAGGAATTAAATCCAATTAGTGGATTAAAACCATAAATAATTTCAAATACTGAACATGAAGTAGTAAAATGTAAAGCCCTATTGTACGCAAACTCAATAAAAGGTGGGCATTCTTCCCAACTTTTCAAAATTTTATTAACTATAGTGCGCAACAATTAAATCATAGTCATATTGACTACTTCGGTTTACGATTTGCGGGTGACATGTAGTAGGAAACAATAATTTTGTGCCTAAGTTACCTCACAAAACCTGCCAAAAGTGACTAAAAATTTTAACATCTTTATTTGACACTATACCGTGTAAATGCACTATATCCTTAAAGAACAAATTAGCTATGATAGTGAATCGTCGATTTTATGACATGGAATGAAATGCGCCGTCTTATAAAACCTATCGACCCCTAAAAAAATTGAATCCTGACCCCTTTTAGTCCTAGGTAAACCTAAAATAAAATTTATGGAGATGTCAACCCAAGGTTCACTAGGAATTGGTAAATGAGTATACAATCCGTGGAGTAGAACTTTAAATTTAGCTTGTTTACAAGTTATGAATCGATCACAAGTTCATTCTACATCAATCCTCATTTTAGGCCAATAAAAATGTTCACTTACATCTCTAAAGTCTTTGCAACCCCAAAGTGACTCATTAGTCTCCCACTGTGTGCTTCTCTAACCAACAATTCACGCATGAAACAATTAGGAACACATAGTTTATTTTCCCGAAACAAAAAATCCTTATGCTTAAAGAATTTGTTTACCGTACCCTTATTACATGATTCATATATGCTTGAAAAATCTAAGCCATTCATATACATGTTCTTAATGTACTCAAAACCAAGCAACTTCGTACTTAAAGAAGTAAGAAGAACTTACCTTTGGGACAACGCATCCGTCATCACATTTTCCTTACCTTGTTTGTACCGAATAACATAGGAAAATGTTTCAATAAATTTCATCCATTTAGCATGCCTTTTTTTCAGCTTACTTTGACTCCGCAAATGCTTCAATGACTCATGATTAGTGTGAATCACGAACTCCTTCGGCCAAAGGTAATGTTGCCATGTCTCCAAAGTTCGAACAAGTGAATAAAGCTCATTGTTATATGTAGGATTGTTGAGCGCTGCTCCACTTAGCTTTTCACTGAAATAAGCTATCGACCTCATATCCTGCATCAAAACTGCTCAAATACCTATACTTGATGCATCACACTCAATTTCAAAAGTTTTGTCAAAATTAGGTACTTCTAAAATCAGTGCTTCACACAACCTATCCTAAATAGTGTTGAATGCATGCTCTTGCTCATCGCCCCATTTAAAACCTACACTCTTTTTAACAATTTCAGTGAATGGTGTGGCAAATGTGCTAAAATCCCTTACAAATCGCCTATAAAAACTAGCCAAACCATGAAAACTTCTTACCTTGATTATACTTTTAGGTGTTGACCATTCTTTAATAGCTTTTATTTTCTCTTCATCTACCTCAATTCCCATAGCACTAACCGCATATCCAAGAAATACAACATTTTTTATGCAAAATGTCACTTTTTAACTTTAGCAAAAAGTTGTTCTTTTCTTAAAACTACTAGCAC
>CAIGRB010065318.1:0-13748 GCA_903798255.1 Fraxinus quadrangulata
TTTCTAATTTATCTTTTCTTTTTTTCTTTATAAATTTCTTAGTTTTATACGAACCTCTAGGACCTCTAGGTTTTTCCATTTTATTAATAATAACTAAAATATTTTTGGGTCTTAATAGGAGTCTTATTCATATTATGATGACTTGATAGTAATTTCTATGTTAGGGGTATTTTTGGTAGAATCATATATTTGGAATAGTCAAAGGCCATTTTGGAAATATGACTTCATATTTAGGCTCTTTACATGTATTTCCAAAATGAGTCCCCAATCAAAAAGGTGGGACTCCGGTGATTTTCATATTTTCTAGCCACTCATTTTTCATCCAAGAGTTTAAGATAAAAGCTGCCATATTTTTATAACCTTGTTAAAAATTTAGAGTTGACTACAACAATCACAATCAAAATCACGTTAAATCAAACTATTTTGTAGAATAATTTTAGGTGATTAATCATGTGAATAATGGGTCTCAAACAAAGTCTTAATTGACGCATGATCCTATCATCAGTCTAAATAAATAATATTATTTTAACTTAGATAAAATGATGAGACACTATATTTTTTTAAAAATCTTTTGCATTTATAAGATTCATTGTTCCCTTTGCCTTTTGGTACTTTGGTAACAAGACTCACCATGCCTTAAAAGGATAGGTCATGGAAGCCTTAGAATATTACTTCATATCCTAAGTTCGTGTCGTTGTTATATTCGCTGGACGTATCATAAAATCAGATTCAAATCACAATCAAGGTCTAGACTATCACCAATCAAACACTAAGGAATATCCTTTTTCAGGTTAACACAAGAACTGGAGTTTCATTCACTGTTATATATTTATGTATCATGCTACTGATAGTTGGTAACTGATTTCTAGATTCATGTTAATGCTAACGGGACTGTATTGGAGCCATTGAAGTCCTATGTGTTAAAGTCATACTACCATGCCTGTAATAGGAGTACTCAAGGACGGAAATGAATTCCAACTGTTAGGTATTTAATGTAATTAGCAAGTTTGTGAACAAAAAGGATTAAAGTTGATATGCTGTAAAAAGTCAAGGAGTAGTGTGCAATTAGTGAAAGTTATGATATTTTAGGTGTAGGGTTTGAGAATGGAAAAGAAGGAAAAAACAGTGCGGATTTTCGCTAGAATATTGCCATGGTTTGGCTCGAGCAATAGAAATAGAAACTTCATCGCTCGACTGTCGCTTCGCCTTTGCTCGAGCGACAACCTGTCATTCACCCTTCACTCGAGTGATAGTATCAACCTGGAAATTTTTAATTCATTTTTAAAGGTTATTTGTTCGGCCCATTCATTCCCTTACCTACATATAGATATCAAAACGCCACAAAACAGTTTTACAAAGTTGAATATTGAGATAAACACATTCTTTTGAGATCATCTTTATATAATTTGCTTTCAACCTTAGTCCTATTATTGGCTTTTGGCGATAAAAAACATTAGATTCATAATTCAAATATCAAACTGCTGCTTTCTTCATATCTGTCATAGTTTCTGAAGATCAAGAGAAGGTGACTGGGGTTCTAGTCATTGAAGAATGCGGTGTTCTTCGTGTATCCATATGAGATAGACGATTTCACAAAATTAGGAGTAGTTGCAGGAAAGCGCAATCTAGGAGAGTTTTGAAAACTACAGCTGAAAGTTGGTGCAAGAACACAAAATCCAGGATAGTTGTTGAAATTATAGTCAGGAGATCAGATAGTACGAGCCATCGTCTAGTCTGTAGACTGTAAGTTATAAATCGTTTATAGTGGATTGTTGACTGGCAAAGTGCTCAGAGTTTTTACCTAGTTGGATTTTTTCGTGATCAATTCTTGTGTTTTTTTATTGCTTACTTAACTGCAGTAATTCAACATAGGAAAATATGAATTGTATGATTAACCATCTAGAAAATAATTAATAGTGACATATTGCTATTTAATAGTTAAGTAATTTTAATTCCACATAATCACCTAATCACCCCCCTCTAGGTGTTGTTAGGGTCGAACTACGTATTTTCAATTGGTATTAGAGTCTTAATTCAATGCCTGACCTTTAATATATTCTAGATGAGTTAGTCATTGTCCGTGCCTCCATTTTTCGACTGAAGCAACTATGCTTGTTAGAAAGTTTGAATGAGAGCATTTCTTAAAGATTTGGATGAACGTATTTGGATTATTGTTCAAACTGGGTGGACTCCACCTTCAACTACTGTTGGTGGTATAGTTACACCCACTGATATTTCATTATGGACTAAAGATGACTTAGGTGAGTGTACCTGGAACAGTAAGAATGCCCTGTTCATTGCTATGTCTGCTGAAGAGTTTAGGAGAGTTTCGATGTGTGAGACAGCAAAAGAAGTTTGAGATATCTTAGAAACCATACACGGAGAACTAAAATGGTTAAAAATTCTAAACTACAGATGTTAACCTCTAGGTTTGAAGAAATTAGAATGAAAGACGATGAATCATTCGATAAATTCTATGCAAAGTTGAATGACATAGTTAATTCGAGTTTTAATCTAGGTGAGAAGATTCCTGAGCCCAAAATCGTTAGAAAAGTTGTTAGATCCCTACCTGAAAGGTTTAGACCTAAAGTTATCGCAATTGAAGAAAGCAAGGACTTAAATGCAGTTAAGATATATGAACTTATAGGATCCCTTCAAACCTATGAACTCACTGTTTTTCAACCAAAAAAGGTTAAATCTATAGCCACGAACGCTGTTAGAGAATAAAAGAGTGAGTCTACTAATGCTGAGACTCTTAAGGACGATGAAATAGCTTATTTTGTTAAAAACATTCTGAAAGGTATGAGGAATAGGAGAAAACCTCAAGAACGGAAAAATGAAGTCCCTAATAAATTCTCGAAAGATAGACGTGAGAAAAAAAATTCTAGGACTCATATTATGAAACTCAATCTGTCAGATGCCATGAGTGTCAAAGCTACGGTCACTATATGAATAAATGTCTTAACGTGAAAAAGAGTTTAAATAAAGAAAGATGTAAGGCTTTAGGAGGGACCTTGAGTGATGATGAATCAGATTCGAATGCTCAAAGTGATACCTCTGGTGGTGAAGATAAATAAAACTTTGTGGTATTCACATTTATAGCTACGATTGAATCTGATAAGGAGATTGATAAGGTTGAAAATGATGAAGAGAGTGAAAAATTTGAGGAAGAATCTGAGGATAAACCTGATATTTACGAATTTTATCGTAAACTAGTTGAGGAGAGTCTTAATATTAAAAATGTCAATAAATTTGTATTGAAAAATGTTAGTGATCTTGAAAGAGAGAAAGAAAAACTCACAGGTGACCTTCAGGACTCTATCAAAAATTTGAGTGAGTTGAAACTTATTAATGTGAACTTGGAAGCCAAAATTAAATCCTTAACAAATGATCATGAAAAATCTAACACTCAACTCCAATCATTCATGAGTGGTATGTAGAAAGTTGATAATCTGTTAGGGATGAACAAGCCTACTGAAAATATTCATGGTCAGGGTTATGGTCAAAATGGAAATACTACTGCTAGCACATCCAAGACCATGTTCGTCCCGGCCATTAATAAAGCTCAAAAAATTGTTTATCCTGAACCAAAGGGCAGAAATGAATCTAAGTTTATTCCCATCTGTCACCATTGTGACGTATTGAGACACAAGACCTAGGTATCGTAAACTCGTGACTAGAAGTAAACGTTAAGATTTCTCTAGTAAGGTTAACTTTCTTGCGAATTAGGTTAGCCACATAACTGAGATGATGACTCGGTTAACTAAAATCACTTCTACTTCTAAGAAGGTCCGAGTTAAGAAGAGTAACCTAACTAGGTCTAAAGATCAACTGAATTACTATGTTATGTTGCACTCAAAGCTCAAAATAACTCTATGTGGTAGTGCGTGTTCAAGACATATGTGTGGTGACAAAGCCTTGTTCTCATCTCTCAATGATTGGAACAGGGGTGTGGTTACCTTTGGGGATGGAACTGCTGCACCTATTCTAGAAAAATTTGTCTTTAATATATTTGGACTACCTGTTATCTCAGATATGCTGTATGTGAAAGGGTTAAAGTCCAACTTGTTAAGCATTAGTCAAATATACGATGTTGATTTCGAAGTCAGTTTTGTCTAAAAAAGGTGCACCGTGTATGATTCTATTGGTAAAATTGTCTTCGAAGATATAAGAACTTCAGATAATTGTTTTGAAATTTTTCCTAATTCTAACTACGTGTACATCAATGCCAAGATTAACATAAATGAACTGTGGCATCAATGGCTTGGTCATATGAACCATAAAAATTTGTCTAAACTCGTCAAGAAAGAACTTGTTAATGGCTTGCCTAAGCTTGAAAATATTGATACCACTGTATGTTGCTCATGTCGATAAAGTAAATAGCTTATAGTGCCTCATAAACAAACTTCTAAGATCTTGACAAGCAAGCCACTTGAATTACTCCATATGGATTTAATGGGACCATCTATGACCTAAAGTCTTGGTGGGAAACGATATATCTTGGTTGTGGTTGATGATTTTTCTAGATATACATTGATTGAGTTGATGAGAGATAAAACTGAGGTGTTCTGTCTTATCATCTCTTTGTGCAAGAGGCTTAGGAATGAGAAAGACTTTACCATATCAAGAATTCATAGTGATCATGAAAAAGAGTTTGAAAACTCGAATGTTGAGAACTTCTGCTTGGAGGAGGGAATCCAGTATGAGTTCTCCTCACCGATAACTCCACAACAAAATGGGGTAGTTGAGAGAAAAAAAATGTGTACTTCAAGAAATGGCTAGAACCATGCTTCATGGTAAGGGATTAGCTATGCATTTTTGGGGTGAAGCTATCAGCACTCTATGTCACATAGTAAACATGATTTATCTTAGACCTAAAATTGATATGACGCCTTATGAGATCTGGAAAGGTAAACTGCCTACTATCAAGTACTTTTGTATATTTGGTAGCAAGTGCTATATTTTGATAGAGAGAGAAAATTTGGGATAGTTTGATTCCAAAAGTAATGAGGGAATCTTCATAAGATATTCCAGAAATAGTCGAGCTTATCAAGTATACAATAATTGTACATGAGTTGTGATGGAATTCATCAATGTAGTGGTGGATCATGCCAGTAGTGAGGGAAAGATTGGGTAGAGCTAGAATACTTAAGAGTTGATCAAGGCATGGTAACTAAACCTAAAGACACTTCAGTTCTTGAACCCTCAAACATGACTACTAGTTTAGATACCCCTAATAAAGAGTCCACACCTGATGATAAAGATAAACATCCTACAGAACCTTCGTCCAAAGTTAAGACGAACCATCCTAAAGTTAATATTATTGAAAATTTAGAAGAAGGGATGAGACTTCAAAAGAGAGTATTAAACAACTTGACATATACTAGCTATGTGTCTCAGATTGAGCCTACAAAGGTCGAAGAAACTCTTAGGGATGAATGTTGGGTAACGCGATGCATGAAGAGCTCAATCAATTTGTGAGAAACAAAGTTTGGGATTTAGTTCCTAAGTTTAATGATTGTAATGTTATAAGTAATAAGTGTATATTTAAAAATAAAATCGATGATCAAAATACTATAACTAGAAATAAGTCTAGGTTAATAGCCCAAGGATATACTCAGTTGAAGGTGTAGATTTTGATGAAACATTTGCCCCGGTAGCTAGATTTGAATCCATTAGAATTCTCTTGGCTGTTACTTGCATGGTATGATAGACTTACTACTTATATCATGGAATATGATTTTTAAGAGGTGGTGCAGATAGAACCCTATTTATTAGACGTATTGAGGAAACCGTCGCCATAGCTCAGATCTATGTTGATGATATCATGTATATATGGGGGACATTTTGTTTACATCTTAACATACATTGAACTTGATTTTGTTGGTTGTGATCAAGCATGAGTTTATTTGATGAGATGCAAATAATTTTCATTGCTGGTTTTGGTTATGTATGTAGTACTTAGTATATGTTTCTTCATATACCATCTGCACTGCACGCAATATGATCTTGTTAGTAGGACTCTACTGCGTGTGTGAGATTTGGGATGTCAGTCACATGTTAGTAGGGTGACTTTGAACATGAATTGACATTATTTATTAGACCTAAGCTCAAAACTTTCCTTGATTAAAAAAAATTATCTACAATAAAGCAAAATGCTCAATATCTTATGCTCATTTTCAAAGTCTATTTGACTTGAGCGATTACGCATGCGGGGTTTTTCATAACATGGTGCCTATGGTCAACTGACTTAGGTTAACTGATCTAAAGCTCATTACATGGGTCATTTTAGTCGCTTAATGGAAAGAAGCATGCACTTAAGATTTGAATTTTTTTTATGAGCTTCATGCTTGTGCAAAATATATGCTAGAAGGCAGGGGGAGAAATGAAATTATCTATACATAATGAGCTTTAATATATAGGTTCTAATGTACTTTACTTGGTTTGACTTTCATAAATAGGGGAATATCTTTATTGGCAGTGATGTTATGCATGTTCTTTTTCACAAAATTAAGATTTGAAGTTCTACTACCAGAAAATTAGTGGCACTTTACACATATGAGTCACTTATACAATATACTCCATATTTAACTTAGGTCAAATGTGTGGGAAGGTTAATTGTTCATTGCTTATACTTATGACTGCTGACACCTACATTGTTGGGTTATTGTATATTATTTCTTGGTCCCTTGTCATTTTGTGACAAAAAGAGGGAGTAGAAAAGACCGAATAGATTATGTGATTTTAAATGAATTATGAATGAATAAACGTGCCTAATGCCTTTGGTCATTTTTGGTCATCTTTTGGACAAAATTTGGGCTTGGGCTAAATGGACCATTTTGGGATCAATGGGATAAGTCTGGGTTGCTGGGCTTGGGAGTGGAATATATTATTCATATTTTTTATTAATTGAATTGTAAATGGGACGGGGTTAAGGGTCGAGTAACATATTTCCCACACCTGCCCCGTACCTAGCTCATGTCAGCATTCTTTGTCTCATACGTGTCCCGACTACCCGTTTAAGTGAGTAAAACCCATCTCATTCAGGAAGGACCCTGCGGGTATCGGGTTTAATTGATTTTTTTTGTCATCTCTATTCATGATTGCATAACTAATTAGCTATTCATTCAATTACATAAAATAATGTTTACATTCTCTCTGAAACTTTAGATTGTATTTCTCTATTTTTACTCTAGGCATATAACTCTAAAGAACATATTGTCAATATTCGGCCAAAATGATGGAAGTCTACTTCGATTGCATTCTGTAGCTGAATGATTCAGATGATGATTGTGATGATAAGGTATTTATGTAGCAGTTGGAAGATGAAAATCAGACGTGGCTACATTACTGTCATATATTTGAGTGTATGGTTCGCCATTACAATTGGAATTTTGGGGAACGTACGCATTTGTTCCTTTCAATATGAAGCGGTCACCTATTCATGTTACAAAATTTGCACGTTTATTTACAAATGTATTTTCAAGAATTTCGAGTGCACCCTCCAAATATTGTGAGACTAATATAATTTACGAAGTAGTGCTAATATAGATGTATACAAATGGGTCGGTATGTTTCTGTGTATTCTAGCACACGACAAAGGATATTGACATGTATAGACACTGTTCAAATATTTGTTGCACCCAATTAATCGTTACTTCAAGACTATTGTTTATATTGTTGTTATGTTTGCTCGACGTATAATTAAATCGGACCAAATTACAATCAAGGTCCAGAACATCACCACCCAAACATCGAGGAATATTATTTTTTCAGGTTAACACAAGGACTACAGCTTTATTTACCATTATATATTTATGTA
Source organism: Fraxinus quadrangulata (assembly GCA_903798255.1). Lineage (NCBI taxonomy): Eukaryota > Viridiplantae > Streptophyta > Magnoliopsida > Lamiales > Oleaceae > Fraxinus > Fraxinus quadrangulata. Next base: position 7,823 of record CAIGRB010065318.1, read on the forward strand.
TCGTGTTATTGATAGTTGGTAACTAATCGCTAGATTCTATGTTAATGTCAGCATGATTGTATTGGAGCCATTGGTGGAACACATATTAGAGACGTTCTGATGTGCCACCAATGGGAGTATTTCAAGGGACGGAACGAAATTTCAACACAAAACGTGCTTGTAGCGTATGACTTCAACTTGCTTCACTTTTGTGTTGCTTGGAACGATAGGCAATACACATGGTAAATATCTAGTTCAAATGTTAAGGTTCTGGAGTCGACACATGGTAAATATTATCTTCTGGACTCGAAATTCTCACATAGATTAGAATATATGGAAGGCTCTGATATCAGATATCATTTTCACGAGTTTCGTAATGAGACTAATCACTTATATTTCGAAATGCCTGAAAGTAATTCAAACTTTATGACTTCTCTCTAGAAACATTATTGAGATGTCATCTGGAGTATGGAAGCATCGACGGAAAATTCTTGATCGGATGTCCAGTTACTCATTTCGTGCTCAAATAGCAATTGTTATAGCAACAATGTTTGTCCAAAATTTTCTTAGAAGAAATGAGAATGTAAAAGAAGCAATTCATAGAGTGCAATAGCCAAACAACGAGAAAGTGGAGATAGACCTTCTTGACAACAAAGATGAAATTAAAGCCAAATTGGATGTGACTATCGAGGACAACATGCGGCGAAAATAATTACGAGATTAAAAAGGCACATCAACTAAAATAGAAATTCCAAATTTCTTCTAGCATTCAATCTAAAACGTGACAGCATTATGCTGTTGGTTCAATGTTTATTTTTGAAGAAGGAAAAATAGTTAAATCTAATGGTGATATTTAATTGCAACAGTGCAAATGGTGGTCTACCGAATCACATTGACTTTCTTAGATGGATTTACTTTTATTAATAATGTATGTAAATTTATGTATTTGTATATTTTAATTTTGTATTGATTATATGATTACAATAAATAAAAAATTCAAATGAATTGTAATATTATAGTATCAATAAAGCATACAAATTAAAAAAATTATTTTCATTTAAAACTTAAATGAACACTGAAGGAAAACACTGTTGGTTGTAATTTCACACGTTATCAATCATTAAAGTAGGCGAGCCTCTATCACCCACTTTTACTTGCCATTGACAAATTATATCACGTTTGACTCTTTTTAATTTAAAAATTATTTATGCTCATATTATATCACCCACTTTTACTTGCCATTCACACAATAAAATATTTTACAAGTAAACTGAAATTTTTTTCTATTTTTTAACTATTCAAAACATTACTTTCTCATATGTTTCTTTATAATGACTATCAAACATGAGCTTAATTAAAACAAGATTTGCTTTCATTCTTCAAGTTCTAAACTAAATAGGCGATGGGTCCTAATTGGATTGGAATTGGCCCATCACAGTGGCAAGCAATACTTAAATTTTTTTTTTTAACCACATGTTTTTGAAAACTCACTTTTCAAAATATTAATTTCTTTCATTTCTCTTTATAATGACCATCAAATATGAGCTTAATTAAAACAAAATTTGCTTTCATTCTTCAAGTTCTAAACTAAATAGAAGATGGGTCCTAACCGGATCAGAATCTGCCCATCACACCCATCCGCTCTTTTTATAATATATTATGGTTCGGGCCTGACTCGGATTGAGAATTGACATGGATTGGGTTGGTAGCACTATCGTGCTTGTATTAGCTCTTTGCAAGATTTAAAAAAAAGAATTGATCTTAATTTTGGATCAATTATTTCCTCTACTCTTAAGTGGCATATTTTATTAATAAGAGAGATGAAACATTATAAGATGAAAATTAAACCTACTTGATTGTGTAATGATATTTAGCACCAATTCAGGTCATAGTGTTTCCAGGTCATAGTTTACTCTCTCTCAAAAAATTTCGTCTATAAATATGTATTTATAATAATATTCAGGTACCAGGTCATAGTTTACTCTCTCTCAAATAATTTCGTCTATAAATATGTATTTATAATAATATTCAGGTAACATAAAACTTTGTTATTTGAGTAGTTCTTATCCGGGCAATAATAATGAAGGTTGAAGTAGTAGTAGTTTCCAAGGAAATCATCAAGCCATCTTCTCCAACTCCTGACTTGCTTCGAAAATACCAGCTTTCATATATTGATCAACTAGCCCCTCCTCTTTTTATGCCTCTTATTTATTTCTATCCCGCAGATGGAAGAATCAGCAACTGGGAGAGATCAAACCGGATGAAAGAGTCGCTACCAGAGGCCTTGACACGATTTTATCCTCTGGCAGGAAAGCTGGTGGACCGTCTCTATGTGGACTGCAATGATGCTGGAGTTGAGTTCTTCCAGGCTAAAGCAGAGGTAAAGCTGTCCGAAATTCTTTCAAATCCAATCCCTGGTGAACTCAACAAATTTCTTCCTCATGACCCGAATGATTTTAGAGATTTTTGCATGGCTGTTCAAGTCAGCTTCCTGAATTGTGGAGGAATGGCTGTTGCTTTTATGGTTTCTCACAAGATTGCAGATGCCGTATCCATGTTCATGTTTATAAACAGCTGGGCCGCCATTACTCGTGGGGATAGTGATATTCCATATCCTAAGTTTGAGGGTGCAACTCTTTTCCCACCAAGAAATCTTGGCTCTCAGTCAGATCTGGTGATTAAGGAAAGGCCTGTAACTAAGTTATTTGTGTTTTCTAAGTCCAAGATTGATGCCCTAAAAGACAAGTATGACAAAATAACTGGTGGAAGGCTGTGTCCCACGAGGGTTGAGGCACTCTCAACTTTCGTATGGAGCCGTTTCATGGCTTCCACTCAAGCAAAATCCAATGCCAGCATGATTTACTCATTAATAGAACCCATAATCAACCTCCGTCCAAGATTTGAGCCACCATTAACCAATTATTATTTTGGGAATATTTGGTGGCCAGTAGGTGCAACATTAACAATTACGGATAATGATTATGAGAAAGAGAGTTTTAAACTTGTGGACAAAATTAGAGAAGCCATAACTAATGTACATAACTAATGTGAATGGTGATTATGTGGCAAAACTTCGAGAGGGTCTCATCCCTAAACTGGACATTAAAGATGAGCACCTGGTTAGATTTGGGTTCACCAGTTTGTGCAGGTTTCCCTTATATGACGTAGACTTTGGATGGGGTAAGCCAATATGGGTGTCATCAGCTAACTGGGGAATCGGTAATGTATTTTCTTTATTCGATAAGCAGTCTGGCAACGGAATTGAGGTCTGGGTTAACTTGAACAAGGAAGATATGGCTAAATTTGAAGCAGATATGGAGTTGCAAGAATTTCTTTCCCCAACTCCATGATGCTCCAAGTTTTATGTGTTCTTCATTTTTTTTTTCAAGTGTGAAAGTTCTTCGTTCGAAAAAAATATAAGTATATTTGGATTGGCAGTATGGGGTTGCAAGTAGTTCGATTTTAATGTTCTTAGAGAGTGTGGGGATGTCTCTAATAATTTTGTTTCTTTCAACTAAAAGGATTTTTGGAGCGTGTTCATGAAGCTCTTAAATGTTTAAGCAATTTGTAAATTTTTTTAATTATCAAAAATGTATGCACATGATATGTTATTGTTAACTTTTCGCCAATCCATATTTGTGCAATTCATGAATCTATATGTTAAAGATAGAATTGAAAGTTGAAACTCATACATATTCATGAATTCATATGATAAAAGGTTTATAGTTGAGTCAAAACTCCTAAAAAGTAGCAAACTGCTGGGGAAGAAAGATGATTTTGACTTTCATGTTTACGAGTGTTGAATCCAAGAATTAAGCTCAAATATTTTGACATAAAATTTGATAGATATTGAGATGGCATGAACCTCAATATGTGAAAAAGGTCAAAAAATTAGTACAACTAGCAGGGTTCTTAAATTCAGATTGCAATCATACTATTTGTACAATTAATTTTACAATGTGTGAGTCGACAAGGATCTTGACCATTGATTTGAAAAATTGCTTTTAAAATCTATGACCAAGATATTTACACCTCACACATTATTAAATTAACATAAATTTAATTTACAACTAGCTTAATTCTCTATATTATCCTTCTAAGTTCGAGAGATCAATTTGTTTTCCAAAATATAGCTGACTAGGTTCCGTGTCCGTTGATTAGAGGGTGTAATTAATAATAGAACTAAGTAATGCTAGTTGTGGACCCATTATTGAATTTTCAGACATAAGCCCACTTGCAAGAACTATGCTACACTTACATAAGGGGAGTAGGTGGTTGGTTTCACATATACTCACAAATGCACGAAAAGATGGGTTTTTTTTTTTTTTTTTAATTTTCGGTGGGCCCCAACACATGTGAGTGGGTGTAAAACAATTTTTTTTTACATATGGTTTATTCTTACTTGCAATGGGTCCCATACGATTTTGAGGCAGTTCTGCTTCACGTGCAAAAGCAGAATGGCTAGAACACTCACAGTAGGAAGAGGTAGTGGTTTATTTTTTTCAATATTTTACTCACATGGGGGCCACCCCATGTGAGTGTTCTAACCAATTTATGTGGAAAACTTAATTATTCATTTTTAGGGGGCCTCTAAATTATTATGGAGTTACACGGTGTAGTGTGAAATTACAGGTGTACCCTATGTACCACTTTACTTTTTGAATAATTCTATTTTGTCAGGAAGTAGGTGACAGATAGAGTGATATAACAAGTGTTGGAAAGATGTGATTGATTGAAAAAATTGGCTGTATTTTAAACAATTTAATGACAAGATGTGCTATTATATTAATAATTATGTCAACCATTATATTTATGTGGCATGATTGTTACTTTTCACCAAATCTCTTAGTACCGTAGAACATTCGACTTTATATTTATGGATTTTGACCAAAGACAACTACGTTAACAAGCATAAGAAATTAAGCCCTTGCTTGACAACAATTATTTATTTATTTATTTATTGGAGTGGAAAATAGAGTTTTAACATATTTTCAGAAGAATATGTGTTTAAAAAATAGGAACTTTTTTTCTGATTTATTTGTACAATATTTTATTTTGTGAATGTGTACTAGAAAATGAGTATGTAGAAAAAAAGAGTCATGAAATAATGATTGTCAAACAGGGGCTAAAGTTGGGGGAGTGTTCGGGTACGTCAACACCTTGTGGAACTGGTCTATGGTGGCTCATCCTGATACATCAATGAGAAAGTATTTTAGGCATTACATGTATTTTGTATTGGAGTTCAATAACGATAAAGATGGCAAAAAAATTCATTAAACTCGATACTCGTGGGCCTCGCCCCATTCGGGATGGGTAAGTTGGCCCGAAATGCGAATGTGATGAGTACGAGAAACATAGCTCCCTCGCCACTGTATGTCCGTTTAAAGTTAATTACAAATTTAAAATTTTTATCAAATAAAAATAAAAGATTTATCATCATTTTTAAAGAGAGCATGAATTGTTCTTAACAAATTGGAAGAAAAAAGTAATAATATTCACTGGTTAAAGATATATTAAAAAAAGAAAAATAAATAAAAATAAAAATAATAAATAGTGATTAATGGGGGTAGGTCCGCCCCATTTTGAACATGACTCGTCCTGCTTTAGTCAGATATACGAGCGGGCTAGATGACAAAATACTCGACGGATGGGGTGAGAATGGTTAACCAGTCTCATACCCCCTCCGTTGTTACCTCTAAATAAGGAAAGGGTTGTAGATCCAAGGATCGAAATTTGCATGCTTCCCATGGGTGATGGAATTATGTCAAAGCCTAACTCTTCATTCTATTGTTCATATGAATAATGAATTTGATTTAAAGTACAAATTTTGAGTGTTTATGAGCGGGAAGATTTTGAGTGGTTTTATTAAAGATTTTTAAGACAATACGACCAATGCTTGAAAATTTATTATCCATCGATTTTCAATTTTTTTTAAAAAAATAATAAA
>CAIGRB010065318.1:23404-51360 GCA_903798255.1 Fraxinus quadrangulata
ATATATATATATATATATATATATATTGTAATTTATATAAAATTATGCTAGGGTAGATCCTTTTTTTATTGAATGAAGTTGAACCCTATTGTTTATTCAAGACTGGTAGTTTATTATTCCTTATTTTTCTTGTTTAATTCTGCATTTACACTGCATTATTTAATTGTTTGATCACAAATTAAATAATTAGTTACTTATTTTAATGTTGAGAGACGATCCTTTGAAAACCTGCAAGTGCACAGAATTCTGGTCAATTAATAAATTGATGAATAGAATGTCGATTAATAAAGTGGTCAATTGCAACTTTAATTGAATACCAAACAAACTTTGGGATTTTTTCTATACTAATACCTAAATTATTAATTAAACTAATGAAGTAAGTAAATATGTTTTTCAAATGTGTGGGATGCATTGCTAATATGTCAAATCCTCTTGTTATTCGATTTTTAATATAACAATTAAAGTGACAATTTGAAATCATTCATGTTGGTCAATGTTTCTAATTTAATCGAAAGCCTCTTTCGATAGCGATCAAATATATTGCCCTCATCTGACCCTTATATCTCTCGATGAAAGATGCAAACATGATAAATGCATTAATAAGTACTAGAACACCTATTGAAACCATACGAAGTAAAGAGTATATCTCTATCCTCTATCGAACTTTAAAATATTTATTATAATATGCTTAAACCATATTGTCTCTTTTGATAATAATAAAATTCACTAACAATTCAAGTGGTGATCAAACAATTGAAAAAAAGATAAACACTCACAAATCAAATCAAATTAAAGTCAAAATAATTAATTAAAAACTAAGAATATCATAACAAGGGTTCATCTTTTCCTAGCAATGTATAAAATTAGCCTAACATATCGAAAATACGAAAATATATATTTAAGTGAAAATATATAACTTGAATTTTTGATAAATTGAAAAGATAAAGATGAAGATGAATTTGAAATCTTGAATCTCTTCAATGGTTTCTTTATGAATCTTCACTTGCGCCTTCTCTTCTTTGCCCAAAAATCAAGTTTGAATATTCACTTGATTGAATTCTTGCAGATCTTCTTCAATTCTCTCACAAAAACAATGAATTCTCCTCCTTGATGATAATAATTAATGAATATTAGAGTATGAGATATATATGAGAGGTCCCAAATATGTATTTTGCTGTTAGGTATTTGTAAGAGTAGAAAACTGGTTAAAATCACATCCAAATTAGTTTCCAAAAGAGTTCCAATCGAATAAGGAAAGTTGCCATCGCACGCAGATTTTTTGTCTCTGCATAGCAGCCAGTATTTTGGCTATAACTTTCTCTCCTGATATCTGATTGAGGCGATTCAAAATGAGTTGAAAAGATAACTCAAATGGATATAACTTTTATAGAAATAGAATTTTTCCAATTATGATGTTTACTATGCCATCTAATTCTTTTTTGAGTTCTAATTCCATCCAATTGTCTCCTATCAATATTCAAAGTATCATCTTATATCCGAATCAGCTATTGAATATTTGTAATTTGGTTCTCAAACTTTGGACTTTGTCATTTTTCTTTAAATTTCTTTTATTTCTTCCAATTCCTCGTTCTAACATTGAGTTCAACCTATATAACATAAAATACAACAATTTATAATGTATTTTGTCAAAAGAATTATCAAATATCGATATTTTAGATCTCGAATAAGTGTATAAAATACACTTATCAAGAGATTTACAATAAGTTTAAAATGCAATAAAATTAATATATGTATAATAGATGTTACGAATAATATTATCACGTGTGCAATCATATTTATAGATATTCTAAAATTTAATACATTTTAATCATTCGAATTCGAGCTAGGAATATATTCAGATCGTGATTAGAATAGAATTAAATTATCTTTAAAAAAAGTTAAATATATTAGCTTTATCGATTGTCAAGAACACATAAATAAAACTAAATTACAAATCAAGAATTGAAATTGATAACAATAGGCAGACTCTAAATTCAATAGAATTATTCATTCATTGATATAAACCCTAGTTTTACATCAAATTTTGAATAATTTAGCATAATCACACCAAAATCTCTTTTGTGTCATATTATTCGAATTTCATATAAGATTGTACCAAAAACTTGTTCGTGCAAAATCCACAAGCATATCAGCTCATTGAGTAAGCAAATATGAGTAGGCTGAAGGACGTGTAAGCAAGTTTTTAGATTTAGTCCATATTTGGTTTAGCTAAAAAAAATTATTAAAATTAAAATTATAATCAATAAATAATTTTAACCACAAGTTTAATTCAACTCGCAACTTTTAATAAGACATTTTATCAACTTTTATCAAAATTTATTAAAAAATAATTTTTATCTAAATCAAACGGGAGCGTATAATAGTTCACTTTCAATTTGAGGTATACATCTATTCGCTCCTGTAGGTTCATTATGAACATGAAGAAGATTGATTTCGAAAATCAAGAACATATTTTTTTTAATAAATGGATCATAATCAGAGCAAAACATCCTTAATTGAAAATAACAAATCACGTTCTATATATTACAGTACATGATACTTTACACGCCGTTTGTAACTGTTTGGGTAGGAAAGCTAGGTATTTATGACTGCAATTTCTTTGATTAAATTCTAAAGTAGTTGTTGCCAAAAGTACCCTTGATATTTTGAGTACAAGAGTAGTTACAACCCACTCTATAATTTATGATTTTACGATCACTTCACTCGTTATATTTGAACAATACAAAGTTACTCTCTTTATATATGCGTCAATTGTGTGTTCTAGATAGTTGGGATGTTTACAAGATTTATTGATATTTTTTTCTAAATTTAGATTTTCCTCTAGAAAAATCCTTTTTGTTGTGGATGTTAGGCTTTCCGCTTTTGCTTCTTCGTCAATTTTCTTATGATTCAGTAATAGAGCTTCACAAGAAAATTCGCCCCTTTCTTTTCTCTTGGCTTCTTCATTAAGCTAACTATCTTTAACCATGCCCATGATCAACTTTTCGCCTAGTGCTGAATTACTTAGAGATATCACTGGTGTGTCCCTGCTATCAAGAAAAGAGCTCAAAAATAGTAATGCTTGCATTCTCATCTTCAAGCGTCATGTTCTTGATTGATAAGCCTTGAAACTCGGTTGCATGCTCAGTTACACTTCGTCCTTCTTTGTACTTCAAGTTAACAAGCTTTCTGATTATCATTGTTATGTTCCTTGATGTATTCCTCTCGTACACGTACTCCAACGTTTTCTAGGTAACATCGACTTTGATTTCTTCAGCAACGTGATAGAATATATTATTTATCGATCCATTCTCTGATCGGTGCAACATTTAGAACGGGACAAAAAGCAACTCAAATCGTTCAAGCTGACCAACCCAACTCGAACTGATTGGGTTGGGTTGGGTTGGGTCGGGTTGGTTGGAAAATTAAATGGAAAAATACATAAATACAATATCATAAGAATATAAATTCAAAATTAACAAACTTGTAAAAAAATTCACAAATCAGATGTTAAATTATAATAAAAAAATATATTTTATCACTCTCCCTTCCTCCCCAAATTACATCCCTATTTCTATTACACACCTATCAATTTCTTTTCAATTTCCAAATCCATTATCACCAAAGCCACCATATATTTCCATTTCTCTGTCGCCACCACCACAATTTCTTTCTCCAGTTGCTTTGATCTCCACCTCTGCCCTATCTCTCCCAAAATCCTCATAGCAGTCATTATCAAACGTAATTCACAAAATACTTCCCCATCTCTTTTGAAGCAATATTAGTCAGTTTGGTTCACATCCAGAGGCCTGACGCAAGGTGGGCACATATGCTTGCCAGTGCCTCCATATCAGAGTAGATGTGATCATGTCTTTCTTAAATGTGACTACCTGTGATCAATTGTGACCAATTTTATTTTCATTGTGACTGTCTGTAATCATATCAATCTTTGTTCACATATAGTCACATTTAAGACAAATTTGGTCACACAAAATCACAATGAAGACAAAGTTAGTCATAATCGATTATAATTAATACAAACTTGAACACAGGGGGTCACAGTTAACATACAATGAAGATAACGCCCAATTTATCCCTTTTCTCTTTTTCCTTACTAGTGTCGAACATGTGGCATCCTCTACCTTATGCTGGAGTTTTTCTATCTAAATCTCTCATCATCCTCCTTTGAATGGATGTCGAGCTTCATCTTGTTCTCTATTGTTTCAATAGATTGTTGTGTGGTCGTTGTATACGAATCGGCGATAGTACTTCTTGTGCCTCCAGCATCTTTCTACAATGCCCTTTTAGCTTTAATTTCAAATAACCCACACAAGATTTATTTCTCAATTTCGAGTTGGAAGTGGTACCAATTTGATGCTATATAATTGTATGTATGTATACATAGTTGTCCTGCCTCTAATTTTAAAGATTGAATCGACAAAGTTTATCTTGGTTGGGGTTGTATGTAGAGAAGTTGTGTGTATGTAGAGGGACGGGGAGAGAGAGAGAGAGAGAGAGAGAGAGTNCATAATTGACAAATGGGGTGCCGTACCAATTATGTAAAATATTATGTACAAAAGCATTTTCCTATGTTTTTATATTAAAAAATTATAACCTGATTTTTGATAAAATTTTGTTAATACCTTATTATTGAAATTGAAACCTAAAGTGTAGGGATTTGAATAATTTTCCAAAATCAAATTTGAGGTCAAGTTGGGCTGGGTTTCAGATTATGAATTACAACCCAACCCAACTCGGTGAATTGAAAAAATTAATACCTAAAATGGAAAAATCTATATAAATACAATGGTAGAGACAAGAGAAGAACTTAGAATTTACAAATATTTCTTTTTTTACATAGGCTGCCTTCGTAAATACTATGTACAAATGCAAATTTATTTGACTATAAACTAAAAATTAAGGACACGATGACAAAATTAATGAATTCCAAAAAAAAATTTAAAAAAGAAAATGCTACATAATTTCAAACTTATTTATACATTTTTTAAAAAAATTATAAAATTCCTTATAAAAGTTACAAGCAATGGATGTTTTCAAAAGTGGTTTCAACTTTAAAAAAATTGTCCAAATTAAAAAAAAAAATTGAATACAACTTGAATTGAGCCCAAGCCCAAACCGACCAACCCAACCCAAACCCATCCAAGCTTGACCGGTTGGTGTTGAGTTGGATTTAAATCAATAATTGAGTTGGTTTGATTTTGTTTAGTGTAGTTTGATTTAATTTGATTTGATTTTAGATCAAATAAATCATGTTGAATTGCGTTTGGATTGGATAAAAAAATCGATCAAACCCAACCTAATCCATGCCCAGCCCTAGCAACAACCTTCATTTGTTGTACTTCCCATTCTTATTCGTCTAGCCTTTTTAGCTTTGTTGCGTTTTTGAATGAACGGAACACATCTTCACAATAAATAAAATCCTGCGTTATATGCTTCCGTGTGGAATAATTTGAAGATCATTCCAAATGATTTTTTTTTTTTTTCCATTTTGACATACAAGAAATTTATATTTTTTGAGAGCGAAAGCACTGGTTGTTGGGAAAAAATTGTCTACTAACGATATGCAGTGGAATACTTTCCCCCTTCTTTGCGTGACGAACAAGGCTTCAACAGAATCAAAATGAAAAAAATACATGAAATAAATTGTATGAGGAATGCCCCAATTTTTACGCAGAAAACCCTCCAATGCAAAGCGAAAGCAGATTCCTTGCTTTAGAATAGGTCAAGCCTCGTACACCTCGTGGGCATAAAACTACGTGAACTATTCTAAATACACATGACAATATCTCATCTATAAAAGAAGACTTTGCTCGTAAAATCATCTAAATTTGGAAATAAAACTCATCCAGTTTGTTCTCTCTAAAACTATCTCGATTATGATAACACATGATGGGTTGATTTGGTGGCTTTGCAATTAATATAGATTTGCCACTCCCATTAATTAGTTGCTATTGTTGATTGTCCATTCACATTTGGTGGACAAACCAACACAAAGATGGCTTCACGATTTCTTTGGAGGTTACGATCATTTCAACCTTCATTATTATTACCTAAGAACATCTTAACCTACTCGAACAAGCAGGAAGCTTATAATTTTGTACGCTCTTGTGGCTTGCATCTTAACAAATATACTTCATATTTGAAGATACAAATAGGAAAAAAAAAATTCGGGTGGTTAGGATTAAAATCAAGGTCAATAATTAATTTTAACCACTTACTTCATGGAACCCACAACTTTTAAATACGTATATCATCAACTTTCATCAAAATATACTAAAATTTGATTTTAATCCTCACCAAATAAAGAAAAAATTATTCTTCATTTTCAGCATTTAGATCACACTTTTTCGAAAATTGAAGTAAAGGTAAGAAATTGATTTTCTGGCATGATAGCCACACAGGTAATATATCGTAGATTTATAGTACTTCCAAGGGTCTGTGTGGTATAATTAAAATCTTATTAAAAATTTAAGTTAAACTTAACAATTAATTTTAACTATATATTATATAGGGTTTTCAATTTTTTGACCACACATTTTATCAATTTTTATGAAAATCTACTAAAACTCTGATTTTTAACTATACCAAACAGGGGTTAAAAGTTGAGTTTGTGAGTTGATAAGTATGAGGTTAAATTTTCGAAATGGAGTTATTAATTATTTGTATTCGAAGATAGAGAATAAGAAAGAAGAAATATATCTGTTTGATGGTCAATATTGAGAAATCATTATGTTTTGAATTGTGATATTTTGGAGGATGAGGGTTAAAAAATATGGAAAAATTTTGAGATTATGTACAAAATATTTTATTGTTTGAATAAATGATTGAAAAAGAGTATGTAAATTAAAGAATTTTACTTTAAATGAAGACAAAAGGGGCATACGTTGTAAATCCACTTTAATACAAATGTAGTTAACACTTCAGGTTTCATTAAGAAAGTGACATTAAAGCTACTTATTATTTATTTATTGATTTGCTTAAGTTAGAATGAGTTTTAAATGTCAAAATATGTGTCAAAAAACGTGTTCAATTGATGCAGTCCAAATAAGGTAAGACAGTCAGTTAGGACTCATTGGGTGCTATAGGTTAACAGATTTTTGATTGCAGTTTTTTAGTGTTTTCAAACCCAAAACGAGGTGCAATATTTATCTACCTTATAGCAGTATATACAGAAACACATACTTACTATCTTGGATATGTGTGATTTGTCAAACAATTAAAAGAATGAAAGATTATTTTAACAAATCAAATCTTTTCTTAATTTAATTTCTGACCATATCAAACATATTTTATACATATATAGAAATATATATTTACTTTAATGGACTAGTTTGATTGGTTAAATAATAAAAGAAGGAAATATTGTTTCAACAAATTAAACTTTCGTTAATTTATTTATTGACCATATCAAACATATTTTATATTATTCGTATCGTACAAAACTTCCATATTTTAGGTAAGACGTGTTCGTTCCTTGGATGGGTCTTTAAATTAGTAAAGAAAACCAATAAGGAACGAACATATGCTTTGAGAGAATTTGTCTATGTTCGGTGACCTGCAGCAGTAAGTTCTGACCATCTTCAATGAGATTTGACTGGTTGATATTTCATTGAAGTATTTCAAAACAAAAACTGTGTTTTTCAATCGTAATTGAAGAGAATACACATGTGCGTGAATAATATAATCATGCTTAAAGATTAGGCTAGTTAACGTAAGTTAAGATTAGTGAATTTTAAGCCAAATGGTGGTTGTAATCTAATACAATATTGAAATGACAATAAAATTAAGATCGGAGGGTTTGATTCCACTTCTCCAATAAGAAAATGTATTAGAAAATGAGTGGGTTGTTCTTTATTTGCTTTCAATTGTTTTAGTTAATTTTGCGAAATTATTAAATCGAAACTATTGTATTTTTTATTCTTTGATAGTGGATTATTTTACACCCTGAGGGGTTTACCATATTATATACGTATTCATCATTATTTAATTTCACAATAGATTATATCTTGTAAAATACAAATTAATTTGTTAAGCTTTGTTAAGCTGTCATAGTTAGAATTGCGCGTAAAAAATTCTAATTGACTGGCATATTCTGATGAAACGAATAATTGTGACAAATTGGTTAATTAAATAGGTTTTAGTACTTAAAAAAAAACAATTAGCTTTGAAAATAATGGCCACCTGAGTTTTGATTAATAGTCATCCAATACAACAGAATTACTTGAATAAACATTATAAAATAAATTAATAGCCCTCCAATAAAACGTTGGGAAAATCTTATTTAAAACATAGGGAAAATTTTGAATTTACATACAAAATATTTTGTTGTGTGAATGAATGATTGAAAATGAGTATAAAAATTAAAGAGTTTTATTTTAAAAGGAGACAAACATGGACATTTGTTGCAAATCCATTTTAATACATACGTAGTTAACATTTTAGGTTTCATTAAGAAAGTGACATTAAAACAAACCACATTCTAAAAACTACTAGCTTTGTAAATAATGGCCACTTGAGTTTTGATTAATAGTCCTCCAATACAACAAAATTACTTGAATAAACATTTTAAAATAAATTAATAGTCCTCCAATAAATCGTTGGGAAAATCATATTTAAAACATAGGGAAAATTTTGAATTTACGTACAAAATATTTTGTTGTGTGAATGAATAATTGAAAATGAGTATGAAAATTAAAGAGATTAATTTTATAGAAAAACAAACAGGGACATTTGTTGTAAATCAATTTTAATACAAAGGTAGTCAACATTTTAGGTTTCATTAAGAAAGTGACATTAAAACAAACCACATTTTAAAAACAACTAGCTTTGTAAATAATGGCCACTTGAGTTTTGATTAATAGCCATCCAATACAACATAATTACTTGAAAAAACATTATAAAATAAATTAAAAGCCCCCCAATAAAACGTTGAAGATTTTCCCATTGTCGATGTCAGTGACAGCATTATGTTGTTGGTTCAATGTCTATTTTTGAAGAAGGGGCAATAGTTAAATCTAATGGTGATTTATAAGTGCAAATGGTGGTCCGCTGAATTTTTGGTTGTTTCTTTTGTGATTAAATCATTCTCAGATGGCAAAACCCATGTGGTTTAAAATGAGTCCTCAATCAAAAAGGTGGGACTCCGTAGATTTTCATATTTTCTAGAGTTTAAGATAAAAAGCTACCTCATTTTTATAACCTTGTTAAAAATTTAGAGTTGACTACAACAATCACAATCAAAATCACATTAAATCAAACTATTTTGTAGAATAATTTTAGGTGATTAATCATGTGAATAATGGTTCTCAAACAAAGTCTTAATTGTTGCATAATCTTATCATCAGTCTAAATAAATAATATTATTATAACTTAGATGAAATGATGAGACACTATATTTTTAAAAAAATCTTTGGCATTTACAGGATTCATCATTCCCTTTGCTTTTTTGTACTTTGGTAACAAGATTCACCATGCCTTAAAAGGATAGGTCATGGAAGCCTTAGAATATTACTTCATATCCTAAGTTCGTGTTGTTGTTATATTTGCTGGATGTATCATAAAATCAGATTCAAATCATAATCAAGGTCCAGAATATCACCAACCAAACACTGAGGAATATCCTTTTTTAGGTTAACAGAAGAACTGCAGTTTCATTCACTGTTATATATTTATGTATCATGCTAGTGATAGTTGGTAACTAATTCCTAGATTCATGTTAATACTAACGGGACTATATTGGAGCCATTGGCGTCCCACGTGTTAGAGTCGTGCTACCACGCCTCTAATAGGAGTACTCAAGGACGAAAATGAATTCCAACTGTTAGGTATTTAATGTAATTGGCAAATCTGTGAACAAAAAAACTAAAGTTCATATGCTATAAAAAGTCAAGGAGTAGTGTGCAATTAGTGAAAGTTATGATATTTTAGGTCTAGGGTACGAGAATGGAAAATAAGGAAAAATGGCCCGAATTTTCGCTAGACTATCGCCAAGGTTTGGCTCTAGCATCAGAAATAGAAACTTCATTGCTCAACTGTCGTCTCACTTTCGCTCGAGCGACAACCTATCGCTCACCCTTCGCTCAAGAGACAATATCATCCGAGAAATTTTTAATTCGTTTTTTAAAGACTTTTTGTTCGGCGCATTCATTCCCTAACCTACATATAAATATCCAAACGCCACAGAACGGTTTTATAAAGTTGAATATTGAGATAAACACATTCCTTTGAGATCATCTTCATATAATTTGCTTTCAACCTTCGTCCAATTATTGGCTTTTGGCGGTTAAAACATCATATTCATAATTCAAATACCAAACTGATGCTTCCTTCATATCTGTCAGAGTTTTTGAAGATTAAGGGAATGTGATTGGAGTTCCATTCGTTGAAGAACACGGTGTTCTTCGTGCATCCATATGAGATAGATAATTTCACAAAATTAGCAGTTGCTGCATGAGAGCGAAATTCAGGAGAGTTTTGGAAACTATAGCGGGGAGTTGGTGCAGGAGCACAGAATCCAGGATAGCTGTTGGAATTACAGTCAGGAGATCAGATATTACGTGTCATCGTCTAGTCTGGTAGATTGTAAGTTATAAATCTTTTATAGTGGATTGCTGACTGGCAAAGTGCCCGAAATTTTTACTCAGTTAGGTTTCTCAGTGATCAATTCTTGTGTTTGTTTATTACTTACTTAACTACGGTAATTCAATATAGGAAAATATGAATTGCATGATTAACCATCTAGAAAATAATTAATAGTGAATTATTGCTATTTAATGGTTAAGTAATTTTAATTCTGTATAATCACCTATTCACCTCACTCTAGGTGCTGTTAGGGTCGAACTACGTATTTTCAATTGGTATCAGAGTCTTAATTCGATTTCTGACCCTTAATAAATTCTAGATGAGTTAGTCATTGTCTATGCCTCCGTTTTTTGACGGAAGCAACTATGTTTATTAGAAAGTTCGAATGAGAGCATTCCTTAAAGTTTTGGATAAACATATTTGGGTTAGCGTTCAAACTGGGTGGACTCCACCTTCAACTACTGCTGCTGGTATAGTTACACCCACTGATATTTCATTATGGACTAAAGATGACTTAGGTGAGTATAACTGGAACAGTAAGGGCATTCATGCCCTATTCATTGGTGTGTCTGCTAAAGATTTTTGTGTGTGAAACCGCTAAAGAAGCTTGGGACATCTTAGAAACCACACATGGGAAACTAAAACGATTAAAAATTCTAAACTACATATGTTAACCTCTAGTTTGAAGAAATTAGAATGAAGGACAAATAACATAGTTAATTCGAGTTTTAACCTAGGTGAAAAGATTCCTGAGTCCAAAATAGATGGAAAAGTCCTTAGATCCCTACCGGAAAGGTTTAGACCTAAAGTCATCGCAATTGGTGAAAGCAAGGACTTAAATGCAGTTAAGATAGAAGAACTCGTAGGATCCCTTCAAACCTATGAACTCACTGTTTCTCAACCTAAAATTTTAAATCTATAGCCATGAACACTATTAGAGAAGAAGAGAGTGAGTCTACTGATATTGAGACGTTTAAGGATGAAGAAATAACTTATTTCGTTAAAAAATTTCAGAAGGTGACGAAGAATATGAGAAAACCTCATGAATGGAAAAATGAAGTCCCTAATCAATTCTCGAAAGAAAGACGTGAGAAAAATAACTCTAGGACTCCTGTTAAGAAACTCAATCTGTTAGATGCCATCAGTGTTAGGGTGATGGAATGTCCTAATTTGAAAAAGAGTTCAAATAAAGAAAGACGTAAGGCTTTAGCAGTGACCTTGATAGATGATGAATCAGATTCGAGTGCTCAGAGTGATACCTCTGGTAATAAAGATAAACAAAACTTTATGGCCTTCACATCTATAGCTACGATTGAATCTGATAAGAAAAATTAAAAGGTTGGAAATGATTAACTGAGTGAGAAATTTGAGGATGAACCTGATATTCACGAATCTAATCGTGAACTATTTGATGAGAGTCTTAAGATTAAAAAGGTCAATAAAGTAGTATTGAAAAATGTTAATGACCTTGAAAGATAGAAAGAAAAGCTCATATGTGATCTTCAGGACTCTACCAAAAATTTGAGTGAGTTGAAACTTGTTAATGAGAATTTAANCAATTTCTTTTTCTTTTTCTTTTAAACCTTGTTCTTGCTTATCAATTGTGCGATCTATACTTCATATCACTCCATATCGTCTCCTCCTCAATTCCTAATAAGTGGTATCAGAGATAAGGTTTAGCAGTTCCGTGGAGCAATGATTTGTTTGTTTGCGATTTTCGTTATCGATAACTACCATGAAGTATGATATTCCGTTGTTGGATCGCAGTACAAGGTTTTTCGTTATGGCAAGTGAAGATGAGAGCTAAATTGGCGCAAATGAATTTGATGATATTTTGTTGAGATTTGATAAGATGCTCATAACTTGGACAATAGAGGAGAAGCAATAGAAGGATCGCAAGGCACTTTATCAAATTTATGGGTTAATTACCCCAATGGTCACTGAACATTAAAAACTACATGATTAGTTACTGAACTTTCGAAACTGCAACCCCATCCATCACCGAACTAACTTCCGTTAAAAAACTTGGTGGAACTAATGATGTGGCTAACGGAATATCTTACGTGGCACGTTTGTGAGTGACGTGAAATTTTTGGTGATGGATGTGATTGTAATTTTGAAAGTTTAATGACTAATTGCATAAGATGTATAAAGTTCAGTGACCTGGTGGAAATCGTAGGTAAAGTTCAGTGACCTGTGGAAACTGTAGGTAAAGTTCAGTGACGATTAGGGTAATTAATCTACTAACTCTATAAAGTTCGGTGACCTAGTGGAAACCATAGGTAAATTTCAGTGAGAAGATGGAAATCGTAGGTAAAGTTCAGTTATGGTTAAGGTAATTTACCTAAGTTTGAAGCTAAGTTGCTCCAGACATTTATTGGGAATCTCTTTATCGCAATATATCAAAATAGTCTGACAAGTAAGTCTGTTTATTATCCCAGAGGCATCGCAATGCCAACGCTATTTTTGCATCTCTTGTTCACGGGCTTTGTGGTGTCAGACTAGTTAGTCTGCTTACATCGGAATTATTTTGTCCAAAATTGAATAACATGGAGATATAATAGACATTTCTTTTTCAGAAACCCTTCGTTGATAGTGCTGAGCATCTGGTTGGAGCTGGTTCTAGAGATGATAAAGCTCTTGTGGTTTGTGGTGATCAGCAAATAGGCAAGTCAAGGGTGGATTTCAACAATAGGGTATGTTTTTACTACAAAAAGAAAGGACACATCAAGAGGGATTGCGAGAAGTTGCATGGTAAAGGTTATTCAACTGCAAATCGTGGGAGGGAATCAAAGACTTCAGGTGAAGTAGGCATCCACAGAATTTTATAAGTGATGGAGATCTTTTGACGATTTCTGACATGGAATCCAAGCCTGATGAGGAGTAGATTTTGGATACAGCTGGTGCGTTTCATATGAGTCCCAATAGGGATTTGCTTGAATCCTATGAAACGATGACACAAGGTGCTGTTGCCATGGAAAACAACGAATCTTGTCGGATAGCTACTATTGGGAGAGTTAGATTGAAGTTGATGGATGGAACAATTAGAACACTTGGTCAGGTTCGACATGTTCCAAACTCGAAGAAGAATATTATCTCGTTGAGTACCCTAGAATCAAAAGGGTACACATTCTCTGGTTCAGTTGGAGTCTTGAAAGTTTGGAAGGGTGTCCGTGGTGTATTGGAGGGGTTGAGAAAGTCCCAATTATACATCTTGCAAGGTTGGACAGAATCAGTGAAGAAACATCAGCACAGGTTTGGTACCGTGGTGGATATACAGTTTGGTACAATACCGTTGGGAGTTGAATCTGGGTATATTTTGGAGAATACTACTCTGTCGAGTTTGGGGGATATGTGTAAGCAGTTAATGATAGTTTTGTTAAAGGGTGTGTTTTCGACCCTATTTGGTAAATTTTGAATTCATTGTGAATTTTGGGAACTTGGGGGTTGGGTTCATTTGTATCCGTGTTTGGATATGGTGGAAGATGAAGAGTATTTTCGAGTGTTGGAGAAGTTCAGTTAAAGTTGAAGAGTTCAGTGTGTTTCGCTGCAGTCGAACTTATTTTTTCAGGTGGAGAAATTTTAGAGCTTCGTTCGTTACATCGGAATTTGTGTCAAGGTGGAGATTGTTGAGTTTTGTGACCCAAATTCGGTCCAAATTGGGTCTAGGGTTTCGCGTTGTAGTGTATAGGGCTTGAAGATGTCAAAGTACGGTTCAATAAGGAAAAAAAAAGGCAGATTGACGGCGCTGGACTCGAACGAGAGGAGCAAAATTGGAATAAGAAGCCTCTCGCCCGCCTGCCCGCTTCTCGCTCTAGCGATTTTTTTCCTTATTTTTCGATTTTACGCCATTTTTAACCTCATTTCTATATTTTAGGTTAAACCTAGGGTTTGAGTATATTTCCTATAAATAGTAAACTTTTCATTCAGTTTCATAGACATTAAGTTGCAGAAGTTGTATTTTTCTATCAATTGGTTGTCATTAATAAAATACTCGGTTCCTCTACCAATTTCTTCTTCTTGTTTATTTTTTTTAAACATTGTTCTTGCTTATCAATTGTGCGATCTATACTTCATATCACGCCATATCGCCTCCTCCTCAATTCCTATACTAATACTAAATATTGAGAACTACATTTCAAATGTTAAGAACTTTATGAAATGTAAAGAACTCTCATGTTCGGAAGGAAATCTCAATCCAGACAAATGAAGTCTCAAGATAAGTAGGAAGCTACTTCTTCTTCTCGAAATTCGTGACAAATTCAAAAAAAAATTGTTTTATTTTTCATTAAAGTTATAATAGACAATTTGTACTAAATTTGGTCATTTTTGCAAGAATTATCAAAATTAGACATTTTTAATTGATAAGCATGAAATTAGACGTTTTTGTAAATTCCCCTATTATAAAAAGTTGTCGGTCATATCAAGCTTTAGAATATTGTTTTTATTTTTTTTCCTAGAATATACCTCTTGTTGGGTAGGGACTAAAATCTAGTCTTTATTTGATGAAGAATAAAATCAGATTTTTAATAAGTTTTAATAAAAATTGATGAAATATGTGGTTGAAAAGTTATTTGTCCAATGAAATATATGGTTAAAATTAATTATTAAATTTGAGTTTAATAAAAATTTAAATCTTAATTTCTATCAAACATGGTTCTAGATTTTAATTTAAGTTAACAATTATATGTTCGGTATGCATTGAAAAGAGCTTTTTTTTTTTTGGTTAATGTGTGATTGAAAAGTTAAAAAAAAAAAGAAAAAAATTCAATTTGCGTGCAACATATTTTATTGATAAATGCGTGATTGAAAATGAGTTTGAGAAAAAAAAGTTTCAAAGAAATGGATGACAAACATGGCCTAATTTTAGTCATATATTTAATCAATTGTGCTATAATTACAGATTTTTTGACACTAAATTTTGACATACAAAACTGACACGATACCATTGGAAGATGGAAAAACATTAAAAAAAAAATGCCAATCAGGTTTGGCCACATCATCGTTGGTATCAATTCTGTTAAAAATTTTCTGTATTTGGAACTTTATAAATATTTCATGAGACCTATAATTTTTTAACCACATATTTCATAAATTTTTATCAAAATTTATTAAAAAATTGATTTTAATTCATATGGAATATGGATTATATATTCCCAGCATGAATCACCAGTGTTTTCGATTGGACAACATAATAAATTTTCTGTCTACGTTGCCGAATCCAACGCCCTCTTTGTATAACATTAATAAATGATGCATTTTTTTTTTTAATTCAAACAGTATGGGAAATTCAACCGTTTTCATGATTAGGGATGATAATGGGCTGCCCCGCCACGATTGGGTAATTTTGTGCCCTGCCCCATACTTGTTTAAGGCGGGGTGGGTGGGGGCGGGGCGACTGCCCCGTTTACTGCCCGTTTGACCTTTTTTTTTTTCCTTCTATTTTGAATTTTTTTAATGCTCACTCTAGGAAAGATCAAAGTTAATTTGAAATTTCTTCTACCACAATCTAGTCATTTTAATTATCACTTGGTTGCCTTTGGTTAGATATTTTCATTTTTATTCTTTCACTTTGTATCTTTCTTTCTTTATAGCATTAAATTCTCTTCCAAATTCTAGCATTGATATACTTGTTTATAATATAATTCACACTTCTGTGATAATGATATTGACATATCTTTGGTCAGCTCACTTTCTAGACATAAATCATGAAGTTTTAACTATTTAAATGCAAGGGAGGCTTCACTTTTGGAAATACCGATTGTTTTATGTTTGGTTGTACTTTTCACTTTGTCGTCTCATCTCTCAAATTCTCAATTTGATTTTAAATGAATTATGAATGAATAAATGTGCCTAATGCCTTCGGTCATTTTTGTTCTTCTTTTGGACAAAATTTGGGCTTGGGCTAAATGGGCCATTTTGGGATCAATGGGATAAGTCTGGGTTGCAGCGCCTGGGAGTGGGATATATTATTCATATTTTTTATTAATTGAATTGTAAATGGGACGGGGTTAAGGGTCAGGTAACATATTTCCCACATCCCCCCGTACCTATCTCGGGTCAGCATTCTTTGTCTTGTACCCCATCCCGAGTACCCATTTAAGTGAGTAAAACGCATCTAATTCCGGAAGGGCCCCTCGGGTATCAGATTTAATTGATTTTTTTTTTTTTTTTTTGCCATCTCTATTCATGATTGCATAACTAATTAGCTATTCATTCAATTACTCAAAATATTGTTTACATTCTCTCTGAAACTTTAGATTGTATTTTCTCTATTTTTACTCTAGGCATATAACTTTAAAGAACATATTGTCATATATTTGAGTGTATGGTTCGCCATTACAATTGGAATTTTGGGGAACGTACACATTTGTTCCTTTCAATATGAAGCGGTCACATATTCATGTTACAAAATTTGCACGTTTATTTACAAATCTATTTTCAAGAATTTCGAGTGCACATTGCATGACTAATATAATTTACGAAGTAGTGTTAATATAAATGTATACAAATGGGTCGGTATGTTTCTGTCTGTTCTAGCACACGACAAAGGATATTGGCATGTATAGACACTCTTCAAACATTTGTTGCACACAATTAATCATTACTTCAAGACTGTTGTTTATATTGTTGTTATGTTTGCTCGACGTATAATTAAATCGGACCAAATTACAATCAAGGTCCAGAACATGACCACCCAAACACCGAGGAATATTATTTTTTCAGGTTAACACAAGGACTACAGTTTTATTTACCATTATATATTTATGTAGTGTGCTATTGATAGTTGGTAACTAATCTCTAGATTCCATATTAATGTCAGTAGGATTGTATTGGAGCCATTGATGGAACACATATTAGAGTCGTTCTGCTGCGCCACCAACGAGAGTATTTCTAGGGACGGAAAGAAATTTCAACACAAAACGTGCTTGTAGCGTATGACTTCAACTTGCTTCACTTTTGTGTTGCTTGGAACGATAGGCAATACACAAGGTAAATATTATCTCGTGGACTCGAAATTTGTACATAGATTAGAATATATGGAAGGCTCTGATATCAAATATCATTTTCACGAGTTTCGTAATGAGACTAATCACTTATATTTCGAAATGCCTGAAAGTAATTCAAACTTTATCACTCCTCTCTAGAAACATTATTGAGATGTCATCTGGAGTATGGAAGCATCAATGGAAAATTCTTGATCGGATGTCCAGTTACTCGTTTCATGCTCAAATAGCGATTGTTATGGCAACAATGTTGGTCCAAAATTTTCTTAGAAGAAATGAGAATGTAGACGAAGCATTTCATAGAGTGCAATAGCCAAACAACGAGAAAGTGGAGATAGACCTTCTTGACAACAAAGATGAAATTAAAGCCAAATTGGATGTGACTATCGAGAAGGACATGCGGCGAAAATAATTACGAGATTAAAAAGGCACATCAACTAAAATAGAAATTCCAAATTTCTTCTAGCATTCAATGTAAAACGTGACAGCATTATGCTGTTGGTTCAATGTTTATTTTTGAAGAAGGAAAAATAGTTAAATCTAATGGTGATATTTAATTGTAACAGTGCAAATAGGGATAGCAAAAATGCTCGCCGGCTAGGGCGACTCGGGCTCGGCTCGGAAAAAGTCCGAGCCGGGCTCGGTTGTACTGAGCCGAGGCTCGGGTCGAGCCTCATTTTTTGGCCGGGATTTGCTTGGCTCGGCTCGACTCGGCTCAGGCCAAAAAAATTCGAGCCGAACTCGAATTTTTTTTGCTCGACTAATTGATATAGCTAAATGCAGATAATTTATGAAATTATTTAGAGACCAATACTAGTATTCCCTCATTTATTTCTAGTTCGTCAATATGTAGAGCAATAGATGTTGGTGGTACAATTCTAGAAATTCCCTCTGAGTTAGCTAGGTATATGTGCGTGAACGTTCGTAGTATGTAACAACCACTAGAATTACAGAAATTTAGTCTTTTATCATGTTGGAGGTGTAACGAAAGGCAATATCCAATAGTATCAAAAATTGATCGGGATCTACTAACACCTCCGGTGTCTACGGTAGCATCAGAGGCATCATTTAGTTTAGGTGGTCGAGTTTTATGTGACGAACGATCAAAACTAAAAAAAGATATATTGGAGGCTTTAATATGTTTGAAGGATTGGGANAATTTATGTATTTGTATATTTTAATTTTGTATTGATTATATGATTACAATAAATAAAAAATTCAAATGAATTATAATATTATATTATCAATAAAGCATACAAATTAATAATTCAGATTTCATTAAAAAAAAAAAGATAAACATTAAACAACATAATTTTCATTTAAAACTTAAATGAACACTTGAAGGAAAACACTGTTGGTTGTAATTTCACACGTTATCAATCATTAAAGTAGGCGAGCCTCTATCATCCACTTTTACTTGCCATTGACAAATTATATCACATGTTAGACTCTCTTTAATTTAAAAATTATTTTATGTTCATATTTATTTTCTATCACACATTCACACAATAAAATATTTTACAAGTAAACTCAAATTGTTTTCTAGTTTTTAACTATATATTCTCCAAAATATAACTATTCAAAATATTATTTTCTCATATTTTTCTTTATAATGACTATCAAACACGAGCTTAATTAAAACAAGATTTGCTTCCATTCTTCGAGCTCTAAACTAAATAGGCGATGGGTCCTAATCGGATCGGAATTGGCCAATCACAGTAGCAAGCAATACTCGAAATTTATCTTTTTTTTTTTTTTTTAACCACATATTTTTGAAAACTCACTTTTCAAAATATTATTTTCTTTAATTTCTCTTTATAATGACCATCAAATGAGCTTAATTAAAACAAAATTTGCTTTCATTCTTCAAGTTCTAAACTAAATAGAAGATGGGTTCTAACAGGATCAGAATGTATCCGTCACACCCATCTGCTCTTTTATAATATATTATGGTTGGGGCCTGACTCGGATTGAGAATTGACATGGACTGGGTTGGTAGCACTATCATGCTTGTATTAGCTCTTTGCAAGATTTAAAAAAAAGAATTGATCTTAATTTTGGATCAATTATTTCCTCTACTCTTAAGTGACATATTTTATTAATAAGAGAGATGAAACATTATAAGATGAAAATTAAACCTACTTGATTGTGTAATGATATTTAGCACCAATTTAGGTGATAATTAGATGTCATTAAACGATAAGTTTATTTATATGTAAAATCAAAAGATCCTTTTAATTGCTTTAGCACCACCGGTGCAACATTATTCTACTTGATAACACTGCCCCAAAATCACGTGCTGACAGTAATATATATCCAAGTGTTTCCAGGTCATAGTTTACTCTTCCCAGGTCATAGTTTACTCTCTCTCAAATAATTTCGTCTATAAATATGTATTTATAATAATATTCAGGTAACATAAAACTTTGTTATTTGAGTAGTTCTTATCCGGGCAATAATAATGAAGGTTGAAGTAGTAGTAGTTTCCAAGGAAATCATCAAGCCATCTTCTCCAACTCCTGACTTGCTTCGAAAATACCAGCTTTCATATATTGATCAACTAGCCCCTCCTCTTTTTATGCCTCTTATTTATTTCTATCCCGCAGATGGAAGAATCAGCAACTTGGAGAGATCAAACCGGATGAAAGAGTCGCTACCAGAGGTATTGACGCGATTTTATCCTCTGGCAGGAAAGCTGGTGGACCGTCTCTATGTGGACTGCAATGATACTGGAGTTGAGTTCTTCCAGGCTAAAGCAGAGGTAAAGCTGTCCGAAATTCTTTCAAATCCAATCCCTGGTGAACTCAACAAATTTCTTCCTCATGACCCGAATCATTTTAGAGATTTTTGCATGGCTGTTCAAGTCAGCTTCCTGAATTGTGGTGGAATGGCTATTGCTTTTATGGTTTCTCACAAGATTGCAGATGCCTTATCCATGTGCATGTTTATAAACAGCTGGGCGGCCATTACTCGTGGGGATAGTGATATTCCATATCCTAAGTTTGAGGGTGCAACTCTTTTCCCACCAAAAAATCTTGGCTCTCAATCAGATCTGGTGATTAAGGAAAGACCTGTAACTAAGTTATTTGTGTTTTCTAAGTCCAAGATTGATGCCCTAAAAGACAAGTATGACAAAATAACTGGTGGAAGGCTGTGTCCCACGAGGGTTGAGGCACTCTCAACTTTCGTATGGAGCCGTTTCATGGCTTCCACTCAAGCAAAATCCAATGCCAACAAGACTTGCTCATTAATAGAAACCATAATCAACCTCCGTCCAAGATTTGAGCCACCATTAACCGATTATTATTTTGGGAATATTTGGTGGCCAGTAGGTGCTACATTAACAATTATGGATAATGATTATGTGAAAGAAAGTTTTAAACTTGTGGACAAAATTAGAGAAGCCATAACTAATGTGAATGGTGATTACGTGGCAAAACTTCGAGAGGGTCTCATTCCTAAACTGGACATTAAAGATGAGCACCTGGTTAGATTTCTGTTCACCAGTTTGTGCAGGTTTCCCTTATATGACGTAGACTTTGGATGGGGTAAGTCAATATGGGTGTCATCAGCTGACCGGGGAAACTGTAATGTAATTTATTTACTGGATACGCAAGCTGGCAATGGAATTGAGGTCTGGGTTAACTTGAACAAGGAAGAGATGGCTAAATTTGAAGCAGATATGGAGCTGCAAGAATTTCTTTCCCCAACTCCATGATGCTCCAACTTTTATGTGTTCGTCATTTTTTTTTCAAGTGTGAAAGTTCTTCGTTCGAAAAAAATAAGTATATTTGGATTGACAGTGTAGGGTTGCAAGTAGTTCGATTTTAATGATCTTAGAGAATGGGGATGTTTCTAATGATTTTTTTTCTTCCAATAAAAAAAGGGTTTTTGGAGCATGTTCATGAAGCTTTAAAAACCCTTAAATGAAGTACTTTTAAGCAGTTTGCAAATTTTTTTAATTATCAATAATGTCTCCGCATGATATGTTAATTAACTTTTCGCCAATCCATATTTGTGCAATTCATGAATCTATATGTTAAAGGTAGAATTGAAAGTTGAAACTCATACATATTCATGAATTTATATGTTAAAAGGTTTACTTGAGAGTCAAAAATCCTAAAAAGTAGCCAACTGCCGTGGAAGAAAGATGATTTTTGACTTTCATGTTTACGAGTGTTGAATCCAGCTATTAAGCATAAATATTTTGACATAAAATTTGATGGATATTGAGGTGGCATGAACCTCAATCTCTGTTAAAAAAGAGTCAAAAAATTAGAAATAGGTTACGTTTCCATTGATTAGATGGTTTAATTAATAATAGAACAAAGTAATGCTAGATGTGGACCCATTGCAGATGGTTTAATTAATAATAGAACAAAGTAATGCTAGATGTGGACCCATTATGCAATGGGTCCCATACGATTTTTAGGCAGTCCTGCTTCACGTATTTTACTCACGGCTTCACGTATTTTACTCACATGAATAATAGAACAAAGTAATTCTAGTTGTGGCCCCCCGGGGCATAGCTCAACTGGTGGAACAATCAGCATATAACATGCTTCCAGCGGCAGGGTGGGGGTTCGAATCCTAGTGGGAACCTGCGGCCTGATTTATTTGGTATGAAGCAATCAAGTTGGANGGGGCCGGTGATGGGTGGTCCAAGATATAGTCTAGCGTAAGTTGGGATACCTGGGTATCAAAAAAAAGTAATGCTAGTTGTGGACCCATTATGCAATGGGTCCCATACGATTTTTAGGCAGTCCTGCTTCACGTATTTTACTTACGGCTTCACGTCTGACCAATTTCTGTGGAAAACAGAAATTCAATTTTATGGGGCCTCTGAAGTCTGAATTATTACGGAGTTATGCGGTGCAGTGTGAACTTATAGGTATACCCTATGTACCACTTTACTTTTTGAATAATGCTATTTTGCCAAAAAAATATGTGATATATAGAGTGATATAATGGGTGTTGAAAAGATGTGATTGATTTAAAAATTGATTGTATTTTACATAATTTAATGACAAAATGTGCTATTATATCAAGAATTATGTTTATGTAGCATGATTGTTACTTTCACCAAATCTCTCAAGACCGTAGAACATTCGACTTTATATTTATGGATTCTGACCAAAGACAACTACGTTAACAAGCATAAGAAATTAAGCCCTTGTTTGACAACAATTTTTATTTTTTATTTTGTGGAAAATAGAGTTTTGAATGTTAATTTTTAGAAGAATATTTGTTTAAAAAGTAGGAAAAAAACTTTTGATTTACTTCTACAATTTTTTATTGTGTGAATGTATAGTTGAAAATGAGTATGTAGAAAAAAAAAAGGTTATAAAATAATGATTGTCAAACAGGGCCTAAAGTTGGGGGAGTGATCGGGTACGTCAACACCTTGTAGAACTGGTGTGTGGTGGCCCATCCTAATACATCAATGAGAAAGTATTTTAGGTATTACATGGATTTTGTATTGGACTTCAATAACGATAAATATGGCAAAAAAATTCGTTAAACTCGATTCTCGTGGGCCTCGTCCCATTCGGGATGGAGACTGGATGGAGTAGGTTCGCCCGAAATGGAAAGGGGATGAGTACGAAAAACATAGCTCCCGCGCCACTTTCTGGTCGTTTAAAGTTAATTAAAAACTTAAATTTTTTATCAAATAAAAATAAAAAATCTATCATCATTTTTAAAGAGAACATAAATTGTTCTTGAAAAATTGGAAGAAAAAAGTAATAATATTCACTGGTTAAAGATATATTAAAAAAATAAAAATAATAAACAGTGATTAATGGGGGCAGGTCCGCCCCATCTTGAACATGACTCGTCCTGCTTTAGTTGGATATACGAGTGGGCAAGATGACAAAATACTCGACAGATGGGGTGAGAATGGTTAACCAGTCTCATACCTGCTCTGTTATTACCTCTAAATAAGGAAAGGGCTATAGATCCAAGGATCGAAATTTGCATGCTTCCCATGGGTGATAGAATTATGTCAAAGCCTAACTCTTCATTCTATTGTTCACATGTATAATGAATTTGATTTAAAGTACAAATTTTGAGTATTTATGAACGGACCAATTTTGAGTGGTTTTATTAATGATTTTTAAGACAATTTGACCAATGCTTGAAAATTTATTATTCACCGATTTTGAATTTTTTTAAAATAATAAAGTTATATATATGTAACTTTGTGAAATTTTCAATTTATAATTTCTTATATGATTATGTGTAAGTGATCTTTTATCTATAAGTAATTTTTTACATTTAAATTAATATTTAACTTAAAATTTTAAATATTTACTTAACATTTTAAGTTAATATTTTTAACTTATAAGTAGATTTTACAATCATAAGTTACTTTTATACAATTTTTATGCATAAGTTATTGTTTTTACTTATAAATAATGTTTTATATTTTATAATTAATTTTTTGTCTTATTTGACTATTTTTAGTTTATGAACATTTTTTTACACAAAAGTGATTTTTATCTTATAAATAATTTTTTACTTATAAGTAAATTATGAATTATTTTCTATAAATAAATTTTTAATTAATTTATTTTTATTTATAAGTTGGTTTTGAACAAAATAAGTGGGTTTGAATAACTATTTTATAAAGAGTGAAATNTGTAGTATTTTTAGTTTATAAACATTTTTTTTTACACAAAAGTGATTTTTATCTTATAAATAATTTTTTACACACACACACACACACACACATATTAAAAAGGCAACAAGTAAGTTTGTCGCAACGAATATTCCAAATTTTTTTTTAAGGAAAATATGTTTATTGTGAATGTTGAGTAACGAAATGTATTATGCGATAACTTTTAGCCATTCATCGCTTTAACAAAATCGCAATACTATTTGTTTGATGCAAAAAATATAAAATAGCAACATGATATTTGTAGTCATAATGTTGTCACAATGTATATATGTCGTGAATAAATAAAAGAGCGACAAGACAGTTTGTTACGACGACTATTCCAATAAAGTTTTTACAAGAAAGATGTTTGTTGCGAATATTCTTTTAAAGGTGTAACTTTTAGCCATTCATCGCATTAACAAAATCGCAACCCTATTTGTTTGACGCAAAAAAATACAAAATAGCAACATGATATTTGTAGCCATAATGTCGTCACAATGTACATATGTCGTGAATAAATAAAAGAGCGACAAAACAGTTTGTTTCAACGACTATTCCAATAAAGTTTTTACGAGAAAGATGTTTGTTTCGAATATTCTTTTAAAGGTGTAATTTTTGCTACCTATTTTATTTTGCGACAATACATGCTCGTAGTAATATATATCTTTAATAACAAGTAATGCTTGGCGCAAAATATGTTTTACAATGTTTTTGAAAAACGCAAGTTTGACCCTAACAACACCTAGAGGGAGTGAATATGTTTAATTATGCGAAATTTAAAAATACTAACGAATTAAATAGCAATAGGTCACATTTTAATTCTTTTCTAGATAATTAAACATTCAAGTCATTTTATTCATAAGTTTGAATATCCNATGCAAGTCATATTAGTCCTAAGATTAAATACCACGGATCATACATTTATCATATAAAGCAATAAATGAACAACGATATGATCACAGAGATACCCAACTGGAAAAAACTCCGGGTACTTTGCTAGTCAATCCACTAAAACGCTTCATTTCAAGGGTTTTTCGCATTATTCCGCATTATTTCACTTGATTTCCCTAAACTTTCGAAAACCCACTCAAAATCAGTTATTTGCCCACTTCATTAACACTTTGAATCATACATTACAGTTGCTATTTCATCAAATCTTTCACATTTGAAGGTAATTTTCGGAAACTTGGGATTTTCACTATTTGCGCAATTTAGTTGGATTTTTTTTGTATTGTTTGGTCATTTTTGCTTGGATCTTATTCTATAGTACTTCATGAAATGCATGGCATGCACGTCTATGCATCATTGCATGTCACCATGCATTCACAGTAGGGCACGTTGTATGTCATTTGTTTTTCTCATTTTGCGTGCATTCGTGCGTGCCATGCATTTCATGGTTTCATTTGTCTTATATCGAAGTTTTAATTGATGTTATTGATGTCAATTCTTTCAGATGCTGCCTAAGAGAGCACGTACTACTCCGTCTACTC
The DNA here is from genome assembly GCA_903798255.1 of Fraxinus quadrangulata. Lineage (NCBI taxonomy): Eukaryota > Viridiplantae > Streptophyta > Magnoliopsida > Lamiales > Oleaceae > Fraxinus > Fraxinus quadrangulata. Next base: position 49,162 of record CAIGRB010065318.1, read on the forward strand.
TTAGTATATCGACGTCCTTTAGTCGAGATAGGTTCATTTCTACTGTCGCCCAAGATGTTTTTGGGTGGCAATTTTCTCTACGCCCCGTACATTTTGAGCGTGAGGTCATCATATCTGACCTTTCACCTGATCTCGCTGCTATTTTTACTTCTCAGGTCTGGGAACTTTTGCTTGTTGAGTTAACACCTCCTCATTCTTTGTTAGTTTAGATTCTATGCTAACATCCATGATGTTAGTGGTACTTCATTTAGGGTTTTTCTTTGGGGTTGGGTAATTAAGACTACTCTGGAGGTTATTTCTAGTATCATTCATATTTTGAGAGTCTTTCATCCCCTATTTTCCTGTCTTACTCCCGATTCACTTCCTCGAACACTTTGGTCCATTCCACGGTGCTGAATACATCGGTGGATGGTGGTCCAAGTGCGATGCGCACTGGTTCTTTACCCACTGATTGACAGATTCTGTTGGGCATTGTGTACACAAATCTGTGACCAATTTCTCACACTTCTTCATTACTTATGGAGAAAGCTCATTTTTTGTATGCCCTTCTGCATGGTGATTCCATTTATTTACCTTCTTTCATATGCTAGCAGATTTTGAGGGCCTTCTGCACCACGGGAACAAGGGTTGGGCTGCCATATGTTTGTTTGATATACCGGTTGGTCTTAGCCTTAGAAGTCAGTGCCATACTACCATCGCCCAGAGTAGGTCTCATGCTTCTTCTGAGCCAACGCAGCCTGTTGATCCAATTGTGCCGGTTGATCTTATTGATGACCTCATCTCTTTTGATCCATCTGATTTTCCTTCCTTTTCGACTGCTCCTCAGCCTTCCGATATTCCTTCTACTTTTGCTTTGGCTCCTCATCTGTCTGAGTTAAATCCTCCTCATCCTGGGTCTGCTCCTTCTGCATCTGCTCTGATCGACCTTTCTGTCGCTCTTTTGGGACAGATGACAGTATTTATCGAGTAGCAGGCTTATATGATGGCGGAGATGACGCAATTACGTGCTACTGTTGATTGACATACTATCAATCTCACCATACTTCAGGGTGCCATTGGATATGTTCAGCGTGGGATCCGTTGGATTCGCCGTCAATGGGATGATGGTTCTGCGTCTCAGGAGAGGACGGATTCGGATGATGCTGCTAGTGCTTCCTATTTCTAGTCATATCATTTGATGTTTGGTTGTAGTAGACTTTTGTTGATAGGGGGAGCTTAGTCTGTTCATATATAGTTTTTTTAGCTTACATGATGTATTTATTTATCAAAATCTGGATGTACTTATTTGCTGATATCTATAGACTGATTTTGGTTTTTACATTTTCTGTCTTGATGGTTCATTGGTGAGAGACATATATACTTTTTTATTGCCTATCTGTTCTTCATCTAAGCATTCATATTCTTTTAACATTTAAATTTATATCCCTTATCATTGTGTGACAAAAAAGGGGAGAAGATTTTTACATGGGAAGTAGATTTATACGTTTTCATTGGATGTCTTATTGTTTTATCTACTTACCTGATGTATACTTTTGAATTCAGTTATGATAAATGAAGTTTGATGTTTTAGTAGTATCAATATATTTTCGTGGTATGTTGGGTTGTATTGGTACTATGTCTTAGTTTAGCTTGTGATATGAAACTGAGCAATATGCTTACTATGTTAAAGTTGCTTAAATGATACTTACAATTGAACTGTTTGAACTGTGATTATTATTGATCATGTTTTCCACACATTTTACATTGGTGTTTGAGTTGTCTATTTCAGGAAGTAGGTACTGCAGTTTTTGGTTCAAGATAATTATTAGTCATAGGTTGTGTCATATTTCGAATCTGTAATTTTTATTTGATTACTACATTGACATAGATTATTATTTTGTCACAGAATGCTAAAGGGGGAGTTTGTTAGGTTTGAGTTGTTTTATTTTATTGGCAAATTCTGTGAACTAAATAAGTTAATTGTATAGGTTGTTAAAGTTCAAGGAGTAATGTACAATTTGTTCAAAAGTTAGTAGGTATAGGGTTTCGAGTTTGGAACAAGGAGGAAAACGGCTGGGATTTTCGTTGGACTGTAGCCAATGGTTGGTTCAAGCTACAAAAACAGAATTATCGTCTCTAGACTGTCGCCCCTTCTTTGCTCAAGCGACACGCTGTCTCTTGACTGTCGCTGAGCCCTCGCTCGAGCTACAGTGCTGTTCT
>CAIGRB010065318.1:53177-66100 GCA_903798255.1 Fraxinus quadrangulata
GAATCCATCATATCATATCATTCAACCTTCAATTCTTGTGAGAAAAACATCAAGATCCAAATTCAAATACCAAAAACCTTTCTTCCTACATATCTGTCAGATGTGCTGAAAATTAAGGAAGTTGATAGGAGTTCGTGTCTGTGAAGAACGGGTCGTTTTTCGTGATCCACAGGAGATAGACGATTCTACCAAGTTAGGGGCTGCTGCAGGATAGAGGAGTTCCAGGAGAGCGTTGGTTATTGCAACTGGAATTGGTGCAAGGGAGCACATAATTAAAGAGAGCTGTTGAATTGCAGTCAGGAGGTCAGATAGTACGTGTCGTCGTCTGGTTTGGTAGACTGTAAGTCTTGAATCGTTTATAGTGGATTAACTGGTAAAGTGCTCGGAGTTTTTCCTAAGTGGATTTCTCCGTGATCATATGGTTGTTCATTTATTATTTTATATTATGAATGTATAATCTATGGTATTTAAACTTAGGAATAATATGACTTACATGTTTAATCATCTAGGAAAGAACTAAAAAGTGACTTGTTGCTATTTAATTCATTAGTATTTTTAAATTTCGCATATTACACCTATTCACACCCTCTAGGTATTGTTAGGGTCGAACTTACATTTTTCAATTGGTATCAGAGACTTAAATCGATTCTTGACCCTTATTAGTTAAGTCTAGATAAGTCATTCTTTGTCTATGTCTCCGTTTTTCGACGATAGCAATTATGTCTACTGAAAAGTTCGAATGAGAGATTTTCTTAAGACTTTGGATGAACGTATTTGGATAAGTGTTCAAAACGGGTGGACTCCACCTACAACTACCGTTGAAGGTGTAGTCACACCCACTGATATTTCACTGTGGTCGAAAATGAATTTGGATGAATGTAATTAAAACAGTAAGGGCCTTCGTACCTTGTTCATGGTTGTGTCTGCTAAAGAGTTTAGGCGTGTATTGATGTGTGAAACTGTTAAGGAAGTTTGGGATATTTTAGAAACCACACACGAGGGAACTAAGACTATTAAAAACTCTAAATTGCAGATGTTGACCACTAGGTTTGAAGAGATAAGGATGTCTGATGATGAGGCATTTGACAGTTTCTATGCTAAACAGAATAAAATAGTTAATTTGAGTTTTAATTTAGGAGAGATGATCCCCGAGTCAAAAATTGTTAGGAAAGTCCTTAAATCATTGTCCGAGAGGTTCAGACCTAAGGTTATTGCGATAAAAGAAAGTAAGGACTTAGATACTGTTAAGAGTGAGTAACTCGTAGGATCACTTCAAACTTATGAACTCACTATCTCACACCCAAAAAGGGGTAAATCCATCACCATGAACACTGGTAGAGAAGCTGAGAGAGAGTCCGCTGATACTAAGACTTTTAGGGACGACGAAATTGCATATTTCGTTAAAAAATTCTAGAAAGTGATGAGGAATAGGAGAAAGCCTCAAGAGCAAAATAGTGATCCCTAATGCATTCTCGAGAGGTAGATGTGAGAAAAACACCTCTAGGACTCCCAATTTGAAATCTCAATCTATCTAATGCCACGAGTGCAAGGAGTTTGGTCACATTAGGAGTAAATGTCCTAATTTGAAGAAAAGTTTAGGTAAAGAACGATGTAGAGCTTTAGTTGTGACCTTGAGTGATGATGATTCAGATTTCGATTATCAGAATGAGACATCTAGTGGTGAAGATGAACAAAAATTCATGGCCTTTACCTCAATTGCTACTATAGAATCTGACTGTGAGATTGAGAAAGTTGTAAGAGAAGATAAGAATGAACAGTCTGTTGAAGAGTCTGATGATGAGACCGACATTCACGAGTCTTATCATGAATTGTTTGAAGAAAGTCTCAAAATTAAGAAGGTCAACAAAGCCGTCTTGAAAAAGGTGAACGAGTTTGAACTTGAACGTGAGAAACTGTTAAGTGACCTTCAAGACTCGACTAACACTTTGAGTGAGTTGAAGTTGGTTAATGAAAACTTGAAAATCAAAGTTAAATCATTAACTTCTGATCTTGATAAATCTAATGCTCAACTTCAATCATTTATAAGTGGCTTACAGAAGTTGGACAATCTGCTTGGGATGAACAAGCCTGTTGGAAATAGGCATAGTCTGGGTTATGTTGTTAACCATGATGCTACTGCTAGCACGTTCAGGACCATGTTCGTTCTTACCACTAACAAAGCTCGAGAAATTACTTATCCTAAACCTAAAAGAGAGCATGATATAGGATCGAGACCTACCGAACAGCGTAGGGTCAATCGTCCTACTTTTCAGCATCAACCACCGAGCATGTTTGGACATAGGTTCATTCCCACGTGCCATCACTATGGTGCTCTGGGACACACAAGACCTAGGTTTCGTAATTGAGTGACTAGAACTAAGAATCTAGATTTCACTAGTAAAGTTGACTTTCTTGCCAATCAAGTCAGCCACTTAAATGAGATGATGACTTGGTTAACTCAATCATCTTCTACTTCTAAGAAAGTTTGGATTAAGAGGAGAGACCTGGGAGGTCATGAATATGGTCGTGTCTTTCACGATAAGGACATTCAAATTTCATCATGATTTGGTGTTTAGGTGCATGCATATGCAGTTCATTGTGTCCATTTATTCATGCATGTATCACATTGCTTTTTATTTTCTTTTTTGTTATTTTTGATTATACTATTTCTGTGCATTTATTTGTTTCCAGTATTCTTTTCAAAAAACAAAAAAAAAAAATTGGAAAAAAATGAGAAAAATCCAAAAATATTTTCTTTTTGGCAAACGACACATCGTGATTTTAAACATGGCATGTGAGACCAAGTAAGCAATTATCTATTTTACACTGTTATTTCCATTGTTTGGTTCGATTTAATGTGGAGTATTGAGTATATGTGTCATCATGTAAACATTTACACTGTACACACTATGATCTTGTAAGTGAATCTGAACTGCATGTATGAGACTTGGGGTGGCGGTCACGTGTTAATAGGGTGACCTCGAATATGAATTGACCTACATTTAGATGACCTTAGCTCGTGATAGTCTCCCTACATTGTTTGTCTATATAATGAGAAATTAAAATATGGGTATTTATTTGGTTAATCTTATACTCTGTTCGAAGACTATTTGACTCGAGTAATTAAGCCCGAGGGGTCTCTCATAACCTAGTGCCTATGGTCATCTGACTTGGGTTAACCAGTCTAAAGCTCATTACAGGGGTTAATATAGTCGCTTAATGATAGTCTCTCAATTGTCAACCTTAGAAATCCGTTCATGTGATATATATATATATATAGTCAAGAAACAAGTGGGTCGAGTAAAAATCCTTGAAATCGCGAAATAATTTTTTTTCGGACAACACTGTCACTCAAGCGAGGGCTCAACGACAATCTAGCGACAACGTGTCTCTCGAGTAAAGGGGGGGCGACAGTCTAACGACGATGTTTATGCTTTTGTAGTTCGAGCCAACCCTTGACGACAGTCCAGCGAAAATTTGTGTCGTTTTCCTCATTGTCCCAAACTTGAAACCCTAGACCTACTAACTAATATTTGAACAAATTGCACATTACTCATTAAACTTTAACATCCTATAAAATTAAGTCCTTTTGTTCACATAATTTGCCAATAACATAAAACAACTCAAACCTAACAGTTTTCGATATGTCGCATAATATATTTTAATGTATTCAACATTTGTAATATAATTTATTATGTAACAAGTAGTGTTTGTAATTAAATTTATTTTGCAACATAGAGAGTTTATCGTATCATCATTTGTGCAACGATGCATAGTTGTTGCTTAATTTATGTCGTGATTATTTATATATGTCGCATATTTTATTCTACAACATATAAAATAATTAGGCAAACTATTTTGCGATAGCGAATATTTATTTATGTGTCAAGTTGTGTTCGTGATTAAATTTATTTCGAAACAAAAAAAGTTTGTCGATTCAACGATGTACAATTGCCGCCTAATTTATTGTATTTTTATTTATGTATGTCGGAGATTCTATTTCAAACATTTGATTTTCAAATTTTTTCATCGCAATAAAATTGTTGCTATGGTACACATTTATTTGAAAATGAAACTTCATAAAAAATAACTTGTGGCTTTATGAAAAGAATGCTTCAATAAATAATTATTTAAATAAAAATTATATCAAAATAGATTAAAAAAATCATATTAGTGTCAACCAAATAAATATGGACCAAAATATTATTTACAAATTTGATTACCTCAAAAACCAAAACAAATAAAAATAAAGGATAATACTAGTAATTTCAAGGTTGAACTACTTAGGATGTTTCACCAAACTTGAAAAGTAGAAAGTAAAACTAGAAATATTAAACCACAACTATAGAAGCGAAAAAAAAGGCCATGTCACGAGAAGAATCCAAGTTTTTCATTTCTACTAAACAATAAAAGAATGAATAATATTTCTGAAAACTTAGACCAATCCACAAACTAGTAAAATTTTCACATGAATTATGCTTACGAACCAAACCAAACCAAACTAACCATCAAAAGCAAAAAAAGGAATCCATAACAAACTATCAAATCAAAAATTAAAAAAAGGAAACTAAAAATTATCTCAAATTGTGCATATCCACACAGGAGCGCATAGAAAGCGAGAACAGAATTGACTTGCCGGAGATATGATTCCGATGGTGCAGTTTAAGTGACATGGATGAGAGATTTCTGGAAAAAAAAAATTAATGGAAATTTTAGTAAAAAGTGTTAGCATATATAAAAAAAGAATTCTGATGGAAAAAATAAGTAATAGTGGTGGGAAAATAGGGAAAGGGGGTGAAGAGAAGCTACGAGTACTAGATAGACATAATCCATAAAATCTTAATGAAAGAATACTAAGAATTATTTCTTTTCATAAAATTCAATCATTGGTCTTTAACTACTCTACAAGGCAAAGTAATCATCTTCATTCAGGTCAATAATGTTAACTGTTGACATAAACTAATAAGACATGTTGACAGTATTGAAACTAACAACTAACCAAGTCTTATTNATGTTAACTGTTGACATAAACTAATAAGACATGTTGACAGTATTGAAACTAACAACTAACCAAGTCTTATTCCCATTTAAATTAATTTGACTACATTAGTCCTTGCTATTCTACTCTATTCACTCCAATGTTTACTGGAAGATCTAAAGCAGAGAAAGACAGAAAAGAAAAGGTTTACTTGCGGTGTGAGTTGGAATGAAAACGAGCAACCTAACACAATTCCCTAGTAGAACCACGTGAATTAAAGTCCATTTCAAAGAAGTTTTTAAAATTTCCTTAAAACCATTAACTAAAACAACAACTCTACTCTTTGTAACATGCATGATTATATCCTTTCCATTTGTTTGCCTTAAATTCATCTAAGAGTGTAGAGATACTCAACCCCTCATCAACCAGCTACTTGAAACTATCAATTCCCCAAACCTACACCATAAAACTCTGTTTTCTCAGTTACAACAAATTTAGAAGCATTAAAATAAGGACTTACCAAGTGGGGGAATTTAACTAGCATTAAATGTATCACAAAAGCCCAAATGGAGTAATCTTCCATGGCTACTAAGTATTTAATGATTGAATTGCATTTAAGAATTCATCGGGTAAATAAGAGCCCCGAAAAAAGAAAATTATCCACTCAATAAGACTGAAATTTGATTAGAAATTATCAAAATTCAGTAACTGAAAGTCTTTTGAGCCAGAATTTAATGTGAAAATCGTAATAAATAAATTTTGAGATGCAAACCCAAGTACCAAAATAAATAAATATAAAAGAGAAGGTATTATACACGCATAAAAAGTCATTAATGAGCACGTGAACATGGGCACTCGATTTGGCACCAAAAGCCTCTGCTCATGCAAGTAACAATTAGCTTTGCAATAGTGCAAAAATATCTAGACTACATGAATGTCTAGTGTAACTCTTATAATGATATTAAATGTTAAACAAGATCAACCAATAAGCAATCAAATATATCTCATTAGTCGGTTATTCTAACCTTAAATGTCAATAAAAATTCTTATCAACTCTCAATAGATGCATCGTCAGTACTCGAATCTATATAGGGAAGAAAAAAATAGAGATAGTGATTAAAAAATAAAATAGAAAAACATTACAAAAAAAAAAAATACAGAATAAATACTTATAAAATATGTTTTACTTACCAATATCACTATCTGGATTATCATATTTACCATTTAGAGATTTCTCATCTTCACTGTAATATTCATTCAATGCATCATCTTCCTCTTTCGAAGTATCATATATGACATTATTCATATTTTTATTTATTGATTCCACATCTATTTGTAGTGCTTCATTTTCAATAATTTCTAGATCAACATCTCCTCTACGACATACTTTAGTGTTAAGAACTTTTTGTTGTATTGGCAAGACAATATCTGAGGATTCATTTTCTTGAAATAATACTTGCTCACTACCACTATCTTCTTTTTAGAAATGTCCCACATGCCTCTATATTGCTCCTTTTCAACTACCTTCCATTGTGGACCCAACACTAGATCATCAATATAAAATACTTGTGCTTGGATATCAAGTATATAAGAATCATCCATGTACCATTTGCGATTCACATTGATAGAAGTAAGATGGTAATCTACGACGGCTCTTTTTTGTTTTGGATTATTATCGTACCAATTACACTGGAACAAAGTGACGAGGTAGTAAAAAATGTATATCAACTCAATAACATCACACAGTACACCAAAAAAGTTGATATTCTCATCTCCCAATACCATCACTCCGCTATTTTGTGTTGTATGACAATCATCTCTATCTTTGACAAGGAATCGTACACCATTAGCAATACAACCTAAATAGGAAAATATTCTAAAATCCAGTTTACATGTTAATGCATACAATTCTTTGCTTAGAAATGAATCTTTTTTATTATATAATCTCGTTCAATATACCTTCGGATATGAATATTATGTTGCATTAATAAATAAATAAGACATGCATTATAACTTACATGTGAAGCAAATCATCCAGGAAACAATCATTCTCGTTGTTGTTCCAAATTTTCATGATTTTGTTGTTGCAATAGATCCATGTGCTCACAAAAGGAACATACAATTAAATATTACCAACACATTAGTAATTAATAGCAAAAAAAATTTAATGTTGAATAAGAACTTACTCTAAATATTGCCGAACTTCATCACAATTATTTAAGAGATACCAATGAGCTCTATAAATTTCCCATATCGAAAGTAAATTCGATTTTGCATGACCTAATAGTCTAGTATTTTGAGAGAAGACTCACAAGCTTGTAGTTGGAGTCCCACCATCGTCACTACCCTCAGGTCGATTAAATCTTGTTTCAATGTCATTGAGATGCATTGAGCAAAAAATTCAAATACTCGTTAACAATATATGCTTATACAATTGATCCTTCGGGTCGGGCTTTATTGTTAACATAACTCTTATATCGACCCAATATTCTGTCATCAAACATTACACAAAAAGTTATTGAAAATAGTAAGTCAATGAACAAGATTAATGTTAAAGTATATATGTATACAATATTAGTAATTACCTTTCAATTGGATACATCCATCTAAATGCAACAGGACCTCCAAGTTTTGCTTCTTCAGGTAGGTGAATAGCTAAACGAACCATTATATCAAAAAATGCTGGTAGGAAAATTCGTTCTAGGTTACATAAAATTATAACAATCCCTTCTTCCAATTTCTCTAAATCATTTATATTCAATGTTCTGGAACATAATTGTATAAAAAGCAACAGAGCTCCACAATTGCACTGCACATCTCCTTTCGCAAAAAAATTTCGAATTCCAACAGGAAGAATTTGTTGTAACAGAAATCATCAAAGATCTAATTGAACTAGCTAATATGCCCAGACAAGAGATAGGACTTAAGAAACACAGAAATCATTTGCTGTGTTCGGATTTTATTCAATTTTTGATAAAATTTTACTTTTCAAAGAAATAGTGGCCAATTATTTCAAAAAGATAGAGATTACATGCAAAATCAACACATGAAACAATTAAATTCAAAAATCTTAAGACTTGAAATTAGAAGTTCACAACAAGGTTACATTGCTCGTCTCCACTTTGAATTTAGTTATACATCGTGGGAGAAGAAAAATATAAGAAAGATTAGATCACCGAGTTTTAAAGGAAAAATGAAAAAAATAAATTTGATGATCTTGCACCAAGAATCGCCTTCTTTGATGTCAGAACGGTACATACTATGATCTTGTGAGCGAATCTTGACCATGTGTGTGAGATTTGTGATAGAAGTGTCTGTTGGTGAGGTGACATTGAACATGAATTGACATTTAATAAGAAAGATTAGATCACCGAGTTTTAAAGGAAAAAATGAAAAAAATAAATTTGATGATCTTGCACCAAGAATCGCCTTCTTTGATGTCAGAACGGCACATACTATGATCTTGTGAGTGAATCTTGACCATGTGTGTGAGATTTGTGATAGAAGTGTCTGTTGGTGAGGTGACATTGAACATGAATTGACATTTAACTAGTTGGCCTAAGCTACAGTATATTCCCTAAAAAAAATTGATTCAACGTATGCTCTTCTTTGTGATCTATTGGACTTGAGCAATTAAGTCTATGAGGTTTCTCAAAACCTAATAACTTATGTCATCTAATTTTGAGTCATCGGCTTAAAACTCGTTACGGGGTCATTTTAATCGCTTAATGAAGAAGAGTCTGCAAATAAGATGTGAAAACAATAAAATTAAATATGCTTAGATATAGAGGGAGAAAATAAAAATTTATACATGAAAAGATGAGTTTCATTATTTTGTAGACCCTAGTTGTGTTGGGTTTGACTGGAAAATACTCATTCTACGGTGATGTTTAGTATGTTATTTTTCACAAATTTAAAATTTGGAGTCTTGCTCACAATGAATTAATGATACTTTTCACACGTATCGTTTGTACAATTTACTCTATTCAGACTTGAATTGAGTGTGTGGAAAGAGTTTATTATTTATTAATTATACATGTACGAGTGAACAATTGCAATTTTTGAGTTATCATATGATGTCGGTTTGCATGCCATGATGCTACATTGAAAAAAATATGAGAAAGTGTTGCTTTCAAAAATTCGAAAAAAAAAAAAAAGTGTTATTTTCGAAAATTGCCTTGTCACTAGCTAAGCGCCATGCTTACCGCTCGAACGCTCATAACAGAGATTTGGCGCTCACTAGCAGCATTCCTACCGGTCAAGCGACAGTGCGATTAATGTTTAAAACACGTTCAGTTCCTCACAGATTCATTTCAATAGAAAACTTCAATCCTCTCCAAAATTGAAATACCCATCGACAAATCTTGATTTCGATCACTATTTGAACATTTGCATCAACATTAAAGTGGATTAACATCATTTCACTTCAAATTACATCCAATTCAAGGTAAAATCTCGAAGAATTTTTTTACCATTTGCTTGAATTTTGGGATTTTTGATTTTTAATGCATTTGTTGTGTTAATAGTTCATATAGTGTGTTGGGTTAGAATTGAAGATGAATTCTTAGACGGCATTGCATCAATTTGATGAAAATATTTCAACTTTTTGACTGTTGCAGTCCTTAGCTCGAATTTTAGATTTTTTTTCTTCATTTTTGTGCATATTTGATGGATATTGGATTTAGGATAGCTACGGGATTGGTGTGTGGTTGGATTTTGTGGATTAATCATAGTTAAGAATTGGTTTTTGCATTATGTTCTTAAACTTTGTACACCACATGTTTGATAAAATGTTTCTTTGACTGTTTTGGTTGATTTCAAAATGATTTTGATTGAACATGATGGTTATACACACGCGAACTCATTCAGGACGTAAGTTTGCACTTTTGGTGTGTTCTAAATCAAAATTAGGGTGGACGCGAATTTCACATGCGTTGACCCGATGTCATTCATTGTGCCCCACCTGTGTCTAGCCACTATATGCCCTGCATCTATGCATCACGTCACTTTGTTCATTCATTCCATTACGTCCATTAGGGATAGTGCTTGGTTTTTTCATGATTTTTATTTGCATGAGCTACATTGGGTACTTTTGCATCGTTTTGCGTGAATGTAGCATGATTACATCTATTTGCATATATTTGCCTCGTTTTCGTGCATGAGTCTTGTTTGTTTTGTTTCATGTGCATAACATGCATTCATGCACATCATAAGTTAGGTCTTCATTGAGTTATACTATATCTGCCATTGCTTAGCACGTATTCATGAGTCAATTTTCTCATTGTTCCCTTCTCGTTGAGAGTGAGGTCATATTGAAGGGCCTACTCACTGACATGGCTGCCATCATTAGTTATCATGGATGGGAGCCAGTCTTTCGGAATCTTATTCCTCATTCGCATCTCCTTATTCGGGAGTTTTACACGAACATTCATGAAATTCAATCTCTTCACTTCAGTGTCTTTATTAGAGGTTGGGTGGAATAGATGAATCTTGACATTATTTCTGACATTATTCAGATCCCTCAAGTCTATCACCCATTGTTTCCATACTTGTGTGATGATTCTAGTCCCCCTCTTTTAGTTTTGATATCAACTCTTTTCTGTACTTCTATAGATGATGGTCTGCGTCCTATTACTACAGGTTCTGCCAGTCGATTGACATATTTTGTTGCTCATTGTGTGAACAAATCCGTAACCTATTTCTCATTTATCTACCTTGCCTATGGAGAAGGCTATACTTTTGTATGCTTTACTCCATGGTGATTCTATTCTTCCTTCTTTTATCCGCCATCATCTTTTGAAGGTTTTTCACACTAGGGATAAGACGATAGGTCTTCCTTATGCCTATTTGATATAGCACTTGGTTGAGGGTTCGAAATTCAAATTTATTGTGATTTTGTCCTCGTTTGGTGGAGATTAAAATCAAATTTTTAGTAAATTTTGATAAAAGTTTTTGTCAATACCTAAAGTACTTTATACAATAATTTTAATTAACAATTAAAACTAAATTTAATTTTAAAGTTAAAGAATTGATACCAAACATGACTTTATAACAAAAAAAAAAAAGTTTCTACTAACTGCGTAGCTAAAATTAATATTTGTTTTTAAAAAGTAACTTTTTAGCCAAATGAAAAGAAAACCAATTAGAGGCATTTATGCCAATACAATCACTTAAAATTGAATATACATCTCTACATTTGTAAGGCCTATCAATGAATATCCCTCAATTGGCACATAATCTTATCAATAAATAATATTATTCTAACCGATATAAAATGATGAGACATTATATATATATTTTTTTAAAAATCTTTTGTATTAACACGAATCATCATATTCCCTTCGCTTTGTACGACTCAACCTCCCTTAAAAGTCCTGGAAATTAAAATAATCATACTTCAAATAATTGTGTGGACACGTTCGAACTTAAAATAATCGGGCTGGTTGAAATTAAAATCAGGCGGACAAGTTGAATATGAAGACAATCGGGTTTGGTAACGATTCACTGCTATCCATGCCAATTAATAATTAAGTCTTCACTGTAAGTTCTAAATTAAATTAATAACTTGTTTGACACCCATTAATTTATTTTATAATTTGTTACATGACAATTTTCAATCACATATTTACACAATAAAAAATTCTGCACATATGCCAAAATTTTTTCCTACTTGTTAGCTACACATTCTTCTAAAAATCACTATTCAAAATCTTTTTTTCTACGATAATGGTTGTCAAACAGGCTTTAAGTTTCACAATTCAAATGCAAGTAAATTTTGAGTAACTTGATGAAGTTAATTTAGTAAGTTAGTGGGAGTTCCACGTTAAAATTAGTGCGTGTAACAAAGTTATTTTAGGAATCAATAAACAAAATTCTCCTTTCAAACCCTTACTACCTATGAATTTAAAATGGTCTCCCCAATATAAGACTGTTCTTTTTTTCCCAAAGACTTTGATGGTTGTGCAATTTTTGCCGATATAAATAATTCTATTATCAATCTAGATAAATAATATTATTCTAACTGATATAAAATGATGAAAATGACGAGACATTATATTTTTTAAAAAATATTTTGCATTTACAAGTTTCATCATATTCCCTTCACTTTGTACTTAAATGTTTAGGGAACAAGACTCAAACCTGCCTTAAATGAACAATTCATACTTAAAATAATCGGGCAAGTTGAAAAATCAGGTGGATAAGTTGGATCTTAAGACAATCGGGCGGACTGGTAGCGATTTACTTCTACCAATGCAAATTAATAATTAAGTGGGAATCAGAAAATTAAATATCGAATCTTCAGTGGGAATAAAACTTATCTGTTGTATCAAGCTTTAAAATATTGGTTCAATTTCTATTAAACAATTATGCCTTTTTGGTAGAATTAGGTTGTGATTCGAATTATTGTTGAGTATTTATTGGAAGTATTGTTGGAGGAGTATTGAGAGTTGATAGTAAATTTAAAGATTTCTTCAAGGAGTTCAAAGTGAATTTGACTCCTATTTTATCACAAATTTTCCATTATTGATTTTACCATTGTATTGGAAGTTCACCTTATATTAAACTATTCATGTATTAATTCTCCTAGTAAATTAGAATCAGAATGAAAGTGAAATGAAAGTGAAATGAAAATGGAAATCTAATAGAAAAGGGCTGTAATTTGATAATTTCTTAGAGTTGGCCAAATGAGTGAGCAAGATATGCCAAGGATCCAACAAGGGGTGCATTAATATACGCGGCTGGTTCCGATTGCTCGTAATCAGACCGTTGATCTGGGAAGCGATCGTGCTGATCAGGCCCACCGACTATGGCCCCCATCAGGATATTGGGATTGGGAGACTGGGAACTCATTAAACTGAACCCTGCGGAACACTTATAGGACCTAATGCACCATTAAACCAGTATGATATTATAATGTTAAAATAGAGTATTCATAGATGAAATT
>CAIGRB010065328.1:20244-32259 GCA_903798255.1 Fraxinus quadrangulata
AATTAAGTATATCACATACTTCTTTCACTAATCATATCTTGCACTCCTAGGAATCAATAAGTGCGTGTTCTCTTATGAGGATCAACGTGCCTAAATTATATTATCAACATTTTACATGCATAAAAGTGAACAAAATTTCAACTTACTGAAATTAAAAATGTAAAGTAAACACGTTAAATGCATGAATATTAATTTGGTCGTGGCAAGAGTTTGGCTTTTTCTTTTTAAGACGATAATGCTCCAAACAAGTACTAACAATTTTTTGACATTCGTCTCCTAAAATACAACGATTACGTCCCGCAATAGGAGCACTCTAAATTACGTAAATTACGTAGGCTAATGAACTTGCTTATCTTTTGAACTTTCATTATATGAAACTTGACTCAAAATAAATGCAAAAATTATTTTGAAATGAATATGCATTAATGTGATATTGAAAGGATGAAGTGATAATGAAATTTCAAACATGAGGTCTACATATAGCAATCTAAAAGTTGTGTGTCAACACACAGCTTAATGAATGTCTAAAAATACACGTCTTGCTGGAAAATTTGTGTTTTTAAAAGGACATGTCTCTATAATAAAAATGAGATTTTTAAAAATAATATTTCAAAGAGACTCAACTCTTCATCCAAATAGGTTCTAGAATATTCCATAATAATTTTTAAGCAATTTCATGTAAATTTGGCTTTATTTTCCCATTCAGCTACTAATGATTTGCACGTATAAAATCATTTAAAATTGGTCAAAACCATTTTTTTATACAATTTTTGAAAATCCCCCGCATAAATGAAATTTGATACAATATGCGACACTAAAGAGAGTTCAAGCAGAAAGCTATCACATCACGATACATGCCTTATGAGATGGACCATTACATAACGGAATACTATCGAATTTACATGACTAATTAGTGAATGCAATGTCTTGAACTGTTAGTCATCGGTGTAAACCAAGACAATAGTACCCCACAATAACATTCCCAACACTTTCGAGTTCTCATAATTGTGTTTTTTGGCCGTAAACAACTCTTGCCTTGAAATATATTCATAGAAGTGACCCTACTTCACAGTTACATAGGTGCTCTCCCGTTAAGAGTACTTGTCAATATTCTACTTGATATGTTCAAGTTATAGGATTCATTAAAAGTTTAGTTAGGTGTTCTCCCATTAAGAGTTCTTGTCAATATTCTACTTGATATGTTCAAGTTATAGGATTCATTAAAAGTTTAACTAACTTGAAATATTTTGTAGATAACACTTTTCTTTTCATTGAAATGTGTAGGACTTAACTCTCAAGTGCTCATTAAATGTTCATAATTTAGTTGTCCTATTGAATCAAGATTTTGAGATCTCCAATTAACAAAGTTGAGTTACTACTACAAATACTTACATAGTGGGCTTTTCAGTTTACATTCTTCTTTATATACAGTATACTTGATCTCTTATTAAATATTTTCTTAGTGAATCAACGAGTTTGCACTATTCGAGGTCAATTTCTTTATGATATTATCTCTGTGATGTATATATCTAAACTTACTATTATGACAAACTCTATGTCTTATTAAATATAGTTAGCTATCACAATAAATTCAGTTAATAGACACAAAAAGTCACCAATTAAGAATTCGTCCCGTAAATATATGAAGCCACGTGCTTCAATCTAACTTATCTAAAGTTATATCATTTTCCAATTCATAATTTGTTTGGAGGATTTCTAACACATACTTGCATTGGCCATAGTAAAATAATTTTACTTGTGAATTTTGAATCAGTGATAATAGGTATTCAATTTACATCATTGAATGATTATCAACTATAGTAAAACTTGTAAATTCTAAGATCTAGGAAATTAAAAAATTCATTTTTAGTTATTCAATTTAAATACCAGACAAAATGAAGTCATAATATCCTATGGCCAGTTTGCAAAGTGCATATTGAATCTATATTCTAACGATTTTAATTAATTGCATAAATTAGCTAATAGATTAAAATTTGAACATCAAATGTAACGTGACAAATCCTAAAGGAAAATATCTACGGGTCCCATGCCACGGGTCAAATAATAAATTAAATCAAACGATAAAAAATACAGTAGTCTTATTTTTGTAACTTCGTAAAATTAACGAAAAACAATCAAAAGAAATTTAAAAACAACTCTCTTGTATCTTCTGCTTTTGACTTGTTGTCAAGTGGAATCAAGCCTCATAGTTTTGACTTTATCGCCACTTCACTATTGTACTCGATCGAAACCACCACTTGAATTAAGAATCTCTATTCTTAACTCACGTCAAGTAGTTTGATCAATGAATATGAATGTACATTAACGCATGTTGTTTGTTTTCTCCAAATATGTTGAAGAAGATGGTTGACTTTGAATATAATCAATGAAGCATAGAGTCCATTTGTCCTTGCATGAATACGGCAGAACAATAGGTCTCAGATGTGCGTAGAAGTTGTTTTTGTTTTCTTCCTTTACGTATGTAAAGCAGTAAGCAAGATTAGAATTAGTTCTTACCATCCAGTCAGTTACAACTGTTAGAACATGCATCTTGTTTCACATTTTTGGTAGTTTTCTTGACATTTGAAAATCAATCTATTCATTAAGTAAGCCAATAAATTAATATGTAAAAATATGGACAATCTCTCTCTTTGACTTAGTTTAATTTCAAAAACTAATTTTTAATTTTTAATGTCATGTTTGAGAGTGTGTGCTAACTGTTGATCACATCATGCACATGAACTATTCTCTCTTAGTCAGTTCTCACCATTCAATACACAGCTCCCCCTAACTCAAATATACATACGCCTTATGGTCAGAAAATCAAAATGTCACACATAGCAGTATGTAGTGAATCTAAATCTAACATCGTGCAGCAAAATTTACTCAACCGCAATGACACTAAGAAATTCATCACTATTGCTAACTGAAGATCATCAAACTAATCAAGCAAGTTGACTGTCAAAAACTTCATGTTTTTCAACCATAAAAAAATCCAACCTACCCTACTTCCCTTTTTTGAAATTAAATGTGGGTAAATATTAGAGAATCAAATCAAACCGAAGGCCCGTGTATTCACAGTTTCCTTAAATCGAATTCGCTGCCTCACCAGGGTACAAGAGGTTTTGATCTGTGTTCGATTCTTAGGATACAATCGGTTGTCGATTCACGCTGCACTATGTTTACCGCCTACGAACTAACTGTGATATACTCTATCTCTCAAAGTAATCAGAAAATGAAAAACTTTAAAACTGGAAAGAAGGAGTTTGTTGCTAGAAGAAATAAGCTTGTATCTCACTTCTATTTTTCCAACCGAGAGTGATATCCTATTTATACCTATAGAGGAAGAGCCTGCTCATTAATAAAATTGAATAAAGGAGTTACAACATTGAAGATAAAATTCTAAAACTGAAGAAAGTTGAACGAATGAAACTGATAAAATTGATAATAGATGTTTGTGTAACTTTTTATTCAATATCATTTTCCAACATTAAAAGTCCACTATCAAGGTAGGGGAGGGACACAAACAACCAACCACAAATATATCAAGTTATTTCAATTATCCATGCGAGACAAATAGTTAGAAATTATATAGAACATATCAAATAGTTAGCCACAGAAGTTAAAGATCGGGAGGAAGACTAGAATGCATCACTAGGCGTTTGAGAATTATCACCATGCTGGTCTTACCTTTATTACCCTTGTCCCAAGGATTTAGAAGGAAACATATTCTCAAATAATTGTGCATTCATGGACTCCATAATTATGTTTGGTTGAATATCCGGTACATTCGAATAATGCACAAGAAATCTATATGTACTACTATTTTGTGCATAATCAATGAACACACAGTCAACTGTCTTAGGTCCAATCTTGACATTCTTAGGAGGAGGCACCGCGACCTTCTTAAGACATCCCCACATTCGTAAGTATTTATACGAGGGTGTACGATTTGTCCAAAGTTCATACGGAGTCTTATCCATATTCTTTCCTAACACTTTATTCAAGATGTAATTTGCAGAAAGAATAGCTTCTCCTCACATGTTCTGTGGTAATCCGAACTAATCAACATAATATTCATCATTTCTTTTAAAGTTATATTCTTACGCTCAGCAATTCCGTTCAACTAAGGTGAATAAGGTGTAGTAGTTTGGTGAGTTATTCCATGTTTAGCACAAAATTCACCAAATGGTGATTCATATTCACCACCATGATCACTCCGTAGCACCTTTATTTTCTTGCTAAGTTGATTTTCAACTTGATTCTTATAAAGAATGAATTTATCGATAGCTTCGTCTTTGCTTTTAAGAAAGTACACATAACAATATCTCTTGCTATCGTTGACAAAAGTAATAAAGTACTTATTGTTGCCTTACGTTTGGACAAATTTCAAGTCACACACATCACTGTGGACTAGTCCCAATGGCTCGGTACTTCTTTCAATACTATGAAATGATGACCTAGTAAGCTTAGCCTCAACGCAAGTTTCACATTTATGATTTGAATCAATTTGAAACCTAGGCAAGTAGTTTAACTTGTTTAGTCTACGTAAAGCAATGTAATTTACGTGACCTAATCTACCATGTCATAGATTAGGAGACTCAAGCAAGTAAACAGAAGGAGTTTTCTCGTTATTCATAATAGTTGGGGTAACTGCAATTACATTCAATTTAAACAGGCCATCAGTCATATAGCCTTTCCCAACATAAATTCCTATTTTGGTAATCACCGGCTTATCCACCTCAAAGACCATGCAAAAACCATTCTTGCTCAGAAGAGACCCAGAGAACAGATTCTTGCGAATCTTTGGCACATACAATACATTAGTCAGAGTAAGCTCTCTGCCATATGTCATATGCAGGATCATCTTGCCTTTACCAAGCACTTCAGAAGTTGTAGAGTTTTCCATGAACAACTTTTCACCATTTGTAATTGGTGCAAAAGTAGTGAACATGCTCTTGTTGGAGCAGACATGACAAGTTACCTCAGTGTCTAGCCACCACTCCTTAGGGGTAGACCCTACTAGGTTAACCTCACTAATCACCACTGTGAGGTTTAGGTCAGACATTTCATCTGACAGATGGTCTCTTTCATTTCCAACCATATTGGCCTGAGGACGCAGCTTGTTATTCCTCCGAGGCTGACCACAGTTTGCTGATCGATGCCCAACTTTGTCACAATTGAAACACATTCCATTGAACTGGAACTTACGTTTCTTTTCTACCCCACGTGTAAGCTTCAACTGAGACCCTTTCGTAGCCTGCTTTTTATCTTTTTGATTTTCATTATCTTGCTTGGCTTTAAAGGATTGAACTTTCTTAGTACCAGAACTTTGACCATGCTCCAATACATTAGACTTCTCAAAGTAAGAATTCTCTGACTTACGTTCAGCCCATTTGTTATCCTCCTCAATGCACAGCTTGATAATTAAATCATCGAAAGACATATCTTTCCTCTTATGCTGCAAATAGCTTTTGAAAGCCTTCCACTGAGGAGGTAGCTTGTGAATAGCAGTAGCAACCTGTAGCGATTCTAACATAGTCAGACCCTCAGCATGCATTTTTTGCAAAAGAACTTGATGCTCATGCACTTGGCTCACCACTTAACATGAATCAACCATTTCAAAGTCCATACACCGACTAGCCAGGAATTTCTTATACCCAGCATCATCGGTCTTGTATTTCTTTTCTAAGGACTCCCATAGCTCCTTAGTAGACTTCTTTACCACATATACATGATACAGAGATTTCTGTAAGCCATCCAGGACATAGTTGCGGCATAAAAAATTAGCACTTTTCCTAGTGTCCCAAGTTGCACACATATGCATATCAATGTCATTTTCAGCAACGATATGGGCATCCTCAGTGAGGAAACATGCAAGGCCCAACGTAGTGAGATAGAAAGCCATTTTGTTTTGCCATGTCTTAAAATCAGTACCAACAAACTTATTCGATCGAATTGCATGATTCACCGGAAATGGAGCTCGAAACAATGGCAAAGGTGCCAAGGCCTGGCAAAGGTATTGTGCCAAACTGGATTGCCGAGGCCACAGCCGTCGACAAAGTTGGGTTCACTCCAACATGAAGAATCTTGCCTCGAATTATCCCATCAATGCGAGGAACGTCAGTCGTGGTCTCCGTAGGGTTAACAACGGTCATTGCAGGATTAGGTACTCCGGTACCAACAGTGTTGCTTCCGTTGTTCACATCATCATTTTCATGTGACGCCATTTAACCTTAGAACAGGTAACAAAAAAATTAGAATAATTATAAATTCGAGGTCTAAGTTATCTGTTCGAAAAAAAAAAAAAAAACTACAGAATTGAAGAACGGATTATTTGGTCAAATAATTAACAACTTTAACAGTCATTTATAATGAATTAGGAATCATTAACTAATAATTGGAATTAATCATTAAAAGAAAAGTAAGCAATCATTACAAATAATGAGACAATTATGACTAGTAATTGTAAAATAGTTAAATAATCATTACCAAATGATTTTAAAACCATGCAAGTTGATAAAACCATGCCAAACCATCTATTAAACCATGCAAAACCACCACAAACTTGAAATCATGTAGAGACCGAACTTCCTGTAAAAAAAAAATTCTCTCAATTTTTTTTAAAACAACTCGAAGATCTACCTTAATGCAACTTTATGTAAATGGTGAACAGAACTAGAAAAAATAAACACGAACTGGAAAAATAACAGATGCTGATGAACAAAATTTGATTCACCAAAACTGAATTTGATTTAAGCTTGTTGGTAAATATTAGAAAATCAAATCAAACCGAAAGCCTGTGTATTCACAGTTTCCTTAAATCGAATTCGTCGCTTCACTAGGGTACAAGAGGTTTTGATCGGTGTTTGATTCCCAGAATATAATCGATTAACGGTTCACACTACACTACATTTACCGCCTAAGAATTAGCTGTGATATACTCTATCTCTCAAAGTAACCAAAAAAGGAAGAACTTTAAAACTGAAAAGAAGGAGTTTGTTGCTGGAAGGAATAAACTTGTATTTCACTTCTGTTTTTCCAACCGAGAGTGATCTTCTATTTATACCTATAGAGAAAGAGTCTACTCATTAATACAATTGAATAAAGGAGTTACAACATTGAAGATAAAATTCTGAAACGGAAGAAAGTTGAACGGATGAAACTGATAAAATTGTTAACAGATGTTTGTGTAACTTTTCATTTATTATCATTTTCCAACATTAAAAGTCCACTATCAAGGTAGGGGAGGGACACAAACAACCAACCACAAATATATCAAGTGATTTCAATTATCCATGCGAGACAAAAGTTAGAAGTTATATAGAACATATCAAATAGTTAGCCACAGAAGTTAAAGATCGGGAGGAAGACTAGAATGCTTCACTAGGCGTTTGAGAATTATCACCATGTTGGTCTTACCTTTATTACCCTTGGTCTTCACCCTTGTAGTCTGTAGAGTAAAGCTCAAAGATACGCAAAAAAATCAAGGGCAGAGACGAATTTGAAAGAGAATGATTGTAGAAGAAGATGTGGTTTTGCCTTCAATTCGTGAATCAAAGAGGGAAAATTTTCAAGTTTATAGAAATTGCATTTAGGTAACTACAAATAAAGATGTACATGAGGGAGTTAATTTCAAAAATTGATTTTTAGAACTACCCCAGGTTCACTAGGTTTGCCTTTTTGCCTCCGTAAAATTTAAAATTTTCGGTACCTTTTAATTCAAGTTAAAGTAATTCAATCTTTTCATATACTATGCAAATTTAATTTCCCAAATGTGAAATTTAATATCCCTCTATTTTATGTAGGTAAGATTTAACTGTCTAATTTAGACTGTTGATCTAAAATTTTGCGAAAGAGCCCAATCACACAAAATGATGAAATTGAATGAAATTGAATCAATCACGATATTTCAAAGAAAATTCCAAAATAAAATTAATTTCACAATTGGTTTAGAATTATCACGATAATCATGAAATTTCCATTCTGATATCCTCTTACAATTTAATTAATTTCGCAGATTAAAATGTGAGTGTATGATAGGACCTCTAAATTAATCAATCATAAATCATGTCCATCAGTTGATACTTCTAGTGACTAACTGCAGAGTGTATTTTAAAACAACTATCATCTGAAATTGTCTCTGTAAATATAAAAATATGTATGTACCAGACTTGAGCATGTATATAAAAAGTTTTAGTATTTTTTTGAATGCTCATGCGTTGACTGTTTTCAAGTTTTCTTTTAAACTATAAGTTTTCTAATTCATGGAGTTGCCTTTCATACAATCATAGGGTAGCTCTTCCTATCATTTGATGAACTTACCTATTAACACAACATCATATTGTAGTGTAGAGAAACATAGATAGTGACCATAGGTCCACACTTAAGTACTTGTTACCTTAAGATGGCAACCTAGTCATTAAATGGTCACAATTGAAGTGGTCATAGTGTCCTAAAAGTGTACTTGTTTAACAATAATTTACCATAAAATAAAGTGAGCATATCGCACTGATTAGAGAATTCAGTTTCATCTCAACAACTACAAACCAATCAGAAATTAATATTTTGTGACATTTGTAAGAAAAGTCCCAATTTTTCTTTTTATCTTTTTCAATTTGTTGTTTGTGTATAAGAGAATGCAAAAACACATGCACATAACGTGAACACACAAAATAAAATAATAAAAAATTATATGCATCAAAAAGGTTTAATGCATCACGCATATGCCCATGGCTTTTCGCAAGGTGTCAAATTTAATATTATCTAAAGCATTGGTGAACAAATCAGCCAGTTGTCCTTTAGAATGTATGTGTTTTAAGACCATTACATTTCTCTTCTCTAAGTACCAGATGAAGTGGTGTCTAATGTCAATGTGCTTAGTCTTAGAATACTGAATATGATTCTTAGAGATGTTTATAGTACTAGTAGTCACTGAGCATCTACTTTATCCAGAGTAGTTCTGTACAGCAATTCCCGACAACAATGTACTCAGGTTCTGCAGTAGACGGGGATATGAAGTTTTATTTCTTACTTTGCCAAGATATAAGATTATTACCCATGTAGAAACATACTTTTCCTATCATCTATGTTTTCTGCCCAATCAACATCTATATATCCTGTAAGATGAGAGTTTGAATCTTTAGTGTACCATAAACCAAAACCAGAAGTGCTATTAACATATCTAATGATTCGTTTAATAGTTGCCAAGTTGGACTCTTTTGGTTTGACCTGATATCTTGAACAAAATCCAACATTGAAGGCTATGTCAAGATGGCTTACAATCAGATATAGCAGACTGCCTATCATGTTTCGTACAGATAGGGGTTGATGTCCTTGCTTTGGTCATCTCTGTAGATCTTTAAGAACGTAGCCATGAGATTCCTGACTATCTTGGTGTTTTTCGGACCAAATTTATTCACCAGATTCTTCGCATACTTAGCTTGTAAGATAAAGATCCTTGTATCAATTGGTTAACTTGCAAACCTAAGAAATAGTGTAGCTCACCAATCATGTTCATTTCAAACTCATTTTGCATCAAGGTGGCAAATCACTTGATTTTATTTTAGATGTTGATCTGAATACTATTTCATCAACATATATAGTGCTACTATCAATCTAGATTTAAGCTGCCCGATGAACAAAATTCTATTAGCTCCCATTCTCTTATATCTCTTCTTAAGTAGGAACATAGTCAATTTTTCATACCAAACTCGGGGAGTTTGTTTCAAACCATACAACATAACATCTTTTTATGTTTGAATACATGATCAGAAAGATATGGATCAATGAATCCTTTTGGTTGCATGTAGGCTACTTCAGTCAAGATTCCATTCAGAAAAGTACTCTCAATGTCCATCTGATAAAGTTTGAATCCCATTGGACATGCAACAGAAAATAGAAGTCTGATGGATTCAAATCTGGCCCAGGTTCAAATGTCTTATCAAAATCTACCCCTTCAACTTGGGTGTAACCCTGAGCTACCATTCGTGGCTTATTTCTGACAATATTGCATATTTATCTAATTTATTTTTGAAGATCCATTTGGTTTCAATCAGGTTTGTATTTGTTGGTTGAAGTACTAACTCCCATATATTATATCCCTCAAATTGAACCAATTCATCCTGCATTGCTAGTACCCAAGATTTATCACCAAGTGCTTCAATCACATTTTTGGGCTCAATATGTGAGGTATAACACATATTACTAAGTTTTGTAGCAAGTTTGCGTTTGGTCATCATTCCATCTCTACTGTCAGAGAGCACATTGTGAGTATATGTGCCTTCTAGATCCAAGTAGGGAGGTGTCTTCTATTCAAAAATTCCTTGTTTTCTTCAGGTAGGTCACCACCTGTAGTTGTTGGTGCAGAATCATGTGAACTAGGTATTGAAAGTTCTATCTGACTATTATTTCCAGAATCTGCAGCACAGTTTTTCTTAGTATTTTAAGTATCTTTAATCTGTTATTCCAAATTCTAAATTTCAGGTTCCTATGAAGAAAAAGATTAATCATCAGTATCATCAATTTTAGCATTGATGGATTCAATAATAGTTTGAGTCTTTGTGTTATACACTCTATAAGCTCGACTATTTTCTAGGAACCCAATAAACACCTTCATCACTCTTAGATCAAACTTCTTCACATGTTCCATGTTAATACATAACACTTGCTTCCAAATGTGTAAAAGTACTTGAGATCTAGTTTACTACCTTTTTAGATTTCATAAGATGTATATGAGGTACCAGCTCTCAAGAATTCACGATTTAGAATGTAACAAATATTGTTTACAGTTTCAATCCATAATTTAAGAAGGAGTTTCTTACTATATAACATTACTCTAACCATTTTTTGTAAGGACCTATTCTTCCTCTCTATAACACCATTTTGCTCAGAGTTTTAGGAGCAAAAAACTCATGAAAAATATTATACTCTTCACAGAATTTAGAAATGTTGGTATTTTGAAATTTCTTACCATGACCACTCATAATTCTTACAATTTTAGTCCCCTCAAAATATTTTTCAATGGTCAATTTTTGATATAAGAATGTGAATCTTTCAAAAATATTATATTTCTCTCTTAAGAAGTATACCCAACTGTACCTCTAGAAATCATCAGCAATCATATAAATTCACATAAATATACCATTTACCATTGATGCTTTCAGTCTAAATTGACCTCATCAAGCCCATATCTAGCAATTCAAGATTGTGAGATGTAGTAAGAAACTAACCTTGTTTATGTGTAGTTATAGTTTGTTTACCTTTCTAGTACAAGCCACACACCTTCCAATTTTTCTATGAACTTAGGTACTTCTCTTACTATATTGAGTTTAATAATTCTGACAAGATATCCATAGTTCAGGTGTCCCAACTATTTGTACCACAGGTAAAGTCAGATTTTGAAACATGACATAAAATTTTAGATTCAAGCAAATAGCATTTATATCTAGACCTAGCATCACGTAGTTCACAACTATCATCATTTTTCAAAACCTTACTGTTAGTCTCAAAACTATTCAATACACAAGAAACAAATGTAAAGTGTAATAAAAGAGATAACTATGCAAACTCGATAATTTAATTCAAGTATAGATATAGCATTATATAAATTACAATGTAATAAAATGTAATTAAGTAAAGATAACAAGCGAATTTAATGGGGTTCGATCCAATGCAATGATCTGCATCCCCATTACCAAGCACTCCATCACGAGTAAGGCCAAATGCACTATAATAGTAACTTACAAACAAGGAGTACCGATCTTTAAGTTACTTACAGCAATGAACACTTATCTTTAAGTGACTTATAATAAGGAGCACTTATCCTTAGGTGACTTACAATAAGGAACACATATCTTTAACAACAATCGAGTTTTCACAAGGCTCTCAAAACCACCAAAATAGAAATGATAATTTTATAATTTGAAAGAACTCTCTTAACAAATGATATAATCAAGTTAAGTATTAGAGAGTTATGATAACACTTCAATAGATAGCAAATAGTAAAACTCAAGT
>CAIGRB010065328.1:34538-46043 GCA_903798255.1 Fraxinus quadrangulata
AAGTTCTTGACCTTGAACTTAGTGTCTTCAATTATATTGAATAGCAATAATCACTATAGACACTCGAAATCAATTTGTTAGAAATAAAGGTAATTTGTTTGTGATAATCAAAACGAGACGTCAACCATAAGTCAACACTTACATACACTTTATTGAACATTACCATAAGCTCATTATCGCAGAGTTGATATACACTAACCATTTAGCTATTAAGTTAACAACAAACAACACATCATTCAAAATAAGTACTCCATCTATAATAATAGTACCGACACTCTCAATTTTATTTTAGGCACCATTCCCAAATGTAACAAATCCACATGCATGACTTTTAAAATTTGTAAGCATTGAATGGTTATTAGTCATATGTCTAGAATAGTCACTGTCAAAATACCAAGAATTAGGCATATTAAATTTTATGGGCTATATTAACAATATAATAATTAAGATCATTTTTTCTTACCCAGAGTTGTGTTATTCTAGTATTAAGATTTTGTTTTAAAGTGCCAGCAAGCAAGTTGACTTTTTTGTGTGATGTTGTTTTGTGAGATAAACAGTCAAATGAGTCATGTCCATATTGATCACATAAACTACATCTCGTAGTATACTATGTCTTACCTTTTTTATTTTGAAAGTGGTGCTTTACCTAATTACCTAATGGTATGATATGAATTAAGTGTTTAGAAGTAGTCAAAACCTACGCGTGAGAGTCAGATATTGACATTATCTTGTTGTTAGCAGTTCTTTCTGGTACTTTGGCTGCAACTTTAGATGTCGGACCTAGCGATTTGTCATATCCAGCTCCTTTGACAAATGTCGACTAAGTGGATTCTCTCTATTCCTTTCCCTTCGTAGCCTAATCCTTCTTTGATATTCGAGGTTCTTCCGTAGCTAAGAACTTTACTTAGATGGGTCGATATAATGGTTAGTTGTTTAACTCTCTTCTTCTTGTTGTTCAGTTTAGCAATAAGCTTCAAAACTTGATTTTTTTTTCCTTTAGAACTTTGGATAAAGCTTTGCTTTTCAGCTGCAACCACAACCTTTCTTCTTCAATGAACTTCATCATTGCAAAAAAGTGTAACATTTTTTTCTTATTCAGTTTTCAAATTCTTTTTCAGTATCATGCATTCTTAACATACATTACATTGTTCGGCTACATCTCTATTCAGTGAGTTTGTACCCACAAGAAACAATTATAGCGAGTTAGCATTAGACTAAAGATTAACAATAAATGAGATTACACAGTTATCTTCGGTTTTGTCATCCTCGTTTGAGTTTGACACTCTATCCTTATCGTCACTTCATGTAATGTTCATTGCCTTCTAGGATAGGAACTTTGCAATGTGTTTGCACATTCAACAGCTATGTGTCCAAATCCTTTATATTCATGGCATTGAATACGATTTTAAGTTATTTCCATAGATAAAGTTGGACTTTTCCTTGAGTTCTTAAAGACCTTTTTCTTCAATTGTGGTTAAGGTTTTGAACTTCTTCCTTTTTGATTGCTTTTTAAGAATTTCTTAAATTGTTTGGTGAGTATTGCCAAGTATTTATCACCCTTACTTTCTTCGTCTTCTTCATTCTCCTCAACATCTTGGGCTTTGAAGGCAACTCTGGATCATTTTCCCTTCTTTCTCCTATAGGGATAAGGGATGTATCTCACATTTCATTAAGAAGCCTATTAACTTTTCGACTTTTTTGCTTTCAATGTTTTTACTCCCTTCGATCTCAGTCACCTTAGAATGAAATCTATCAGGTTGTGATCTGAGAATATTCTTCACTATTTTGCTTTCTAAATATTTCCCAAAGTTTGCGCCGAGTTGGTAATGTCACTGAGCTTGGTGTAGAAGTCCTTGAATTGTTCATTACCTCTCATTGTCGTTGTTCAAACTCAAGGGTGGACGTTTGAAATTTTGAAGACTTCATAATGGAAGTTACTTCATGAGCTACTTGTAGATATTCCAAGCTTTCTTGGCAACCTTATATGTCGAAATCAAGTGAAATTGGTTAGAATCTACAAAAGAGAAAATTGCATCTAAAGCTTTTGAATTCCAACTAGCATTGCTAAAATTTGTAGTACCCCACTCTTCAGCCTTTTTCTCTCTTTCTTATTTTTAGTCACAGTGGGTGTTTTATATCTATACATGATAGAATTCCAAGCTTTTCACCTCAGGATTGGACATAGACCTGCATCATAATCTTTCAATATGAGTAGTTCATCATATCTAAGATAAGAGATCCAAATGGTGCTCCGTCTATTACTAGGTTTTTCTTGGATCACACTTTTTAAAAATGAATCCAATTATTTTTAATTATTCAATTTTAATAGCGGACAACAAGCAATCTGAATATCCTATGACTAGTTTTAAGTTGTTCTGACTGTAATGTGCAGGTTGAATCTGTATGCTAATGGTTTTAATTAATTGCGAAAATTAGCTAACTGATTAAAACTTGAACGTTAGATATAACGTGATAAACCTCCAGAGGAAAACATCCACGGCCCCCAAGGGTCAAACAATTCATTAAATCAAAGGATAAAAATACAAGAGTCTCAGTTTTGTAATTTTGTAAAATTAACAAAAAAACAATCAAAAGAAACCTAAAAACAACTCCATTGTTTCTTCTTCTTTTGACTAGTTGTCAAGGTGGAATCAAAACTCTCAGTTTTGATTTTATCGTCACTTCACTATTGTCTTTGACCGCAAAGCCACTTGATGAAGAATCTCCATTCTTAAGTCACGCCATGCAGTTTGACCATTAATGGGATTGTAAATTAAAACATGTTGTTTGTTTTCTTCATTATGTTGAAGAAGACGGTTGGCTTTGAACATAATCAATGAAGCAAGAGTTCATTTGCTCTTGCATGAATAAGGCAGTCCTTTGCACAGTAGGTCTTGAACGTGTATAGAAGTTTTTCAAAGATGTATTACTTGTTTTCTTCCTTTACTCACGTAAAACAAATAGCAAGATTAGAATTAATTCTTACCATCCAGATAGTTAGAATTGACTGCCTTTTAGGACGTGGATCCCTTTTCATATTTTTGACAGTTTTCTTGACATTTAAAAGTCAATTCATATATTAAGTAAGCCAATGAATTAACATGTAAAATAGGGCACATTTTTTTCCAACACAATTCAATTTATGAATTTTCTTTAGATGTTCTAATACTATTATAGCATATCCAATACAAATGCAATAATCAATTTTCGTCCCATTTATTAACTTTTGGTTTAAGGTTCATTACCTTTGTGAATCATCCTCTACTTCTAGATTTAATATAAGAGATTTCTACATTTCTATCCTCATAGAAAAAAATTGTATGACTCATAACGTATTCTAGTAATATAAGTCATAGAATGAGCTCCCCACACTCTTGGTTAGATCTGAATTTGGAGTTAACTCTTTTAATGTTCACTTCTATCATTGAGGATGTCTATATGCCTGATAGAACAATGTCCATATCTACCTCAAACTATTAGTCACCTTATAAAATGACTAGGAACATCAATATCTCATGAAATCTCATGTACTTTCATGTTTAAGGTTTACCAACTCACAAAAATGTACAAATGAAAGTCGCTTTCATTCATTTTAAAGAAAATGCAGCCTCCATTTTGATGTGTGGTTGATCTAACCTTAATTGGGCATTTAGATTTGACCACATTCAACCCATAGATCTATATTCACTTCGAGAGTCACTAAAGTAGGTCCATTCGTAAATGAGTCACTACTAGAAATGGAGGCTTTAGAGATGGGTTTTTTTTTTTACCAACGGAAGTCGTCCATTGCTATTAGTCACGGATTACCAATGAATTTCCAACAAAATGTTATAAAAAATCTATAGTTATAAAATAACTGCGGTAGGAATGGATTTACCCATAGATCCAGAGAGTCACTAAAGTAGGTACATTCGTAAATGAGTCACTACTAGAAATGGAGGCTTTAGAGATTTTTTTTTTACCAACGGAAGTCATCAATTGCTATTAGTAACGGATTACCAACGACTTTCCAACGAAATGTTATAAAAAATCTATAGCTATAAAATAATTGCAGTAAGAACGGATTTACTGACAAAATATAGCCGTCATTGAGATTTCATTTTTAATCCATGGGTAACTTTTTTTAAAAAAAATAAATATAAAAAATTACCAAAGAAGATTTGACATACTAATTGTTGATTGTAAAATTTTAAAAAAATAAAACATTAATTGAAATTTATCTACAGATGTATTCGTTGTTAATACACTAAATATCCATTCATATTAATTTATGCAATTGTAAAATATTTCCGACTACTTGTTTTGTTAGTAAATGATTTAGAATTAAAAATAAATCAAAATCAAATATGAAAGTAGGGTGGGCAAAACCCATGGCTCATCTCATCCCCTCTCTCGCTCTACGTTTCTCACATGGCTCTACTCGTCTCTGTCTCTGTCTCTCGAAATACTGGGCATCGCCGACACCAACCCTCAATTGATTGATATGCATCAATTATTGGGAATCTTCTTCATTGCTCCGAGGTATGCTATATAGGATTTAATATTTGGCTGAAATATGTGCGAGTTTTATGTTGGAGAAAGAAGATTGAAACTTGGGCATTGGGGAACTTTTATTTAGGTAAAGCATAATCCATTATAATTCATATTTTTGTTGATAGTTAGTATCTTATTTCGATTTTAAGTTAGGATTACTAGGATATGCTGCATTTGTAGTGGAAGATCATGTTTTTTATATTTGAGACTTACCTTCAATGTTGAAACTTTTAATTAGTAAATGGCAAAATACAACCTTTTAATCAGTGAGTTTGCATTTGTAGTGGACGATCAGGTTTTTAGGCCTGCTTTAAATGATGAAGCTTTTAATTAGTAAATGGCAAAGTGCAACCTTTGAATAATGAGACGAAAATGCATAATATTTGTTGGCTAACATATTATACTCCATTGTTAATTTAAGATTGATTAGGCTATGCAGCAATTATAGAGTGGAAAATCAGGTTATTTCGATGTACACTAACTATGTGAACTTCTTGGATCCGCCCCTGCAGGTGAGTAAATCAAGGAGAGTGTTAGGGAAATTTCGAGTAGAGAAATTGCATAGAAATTTGGAGTAGTGTGGAAGAATGATGGACATCTATTTTTACCTTGTAGAGTTCAATATAGACTTGCACAGTTCTAGGACTGGGAAGAAAATATTAAATCGTGGGTAGAGAGTTGCTTCATTTTATTGGTGATTTCTTGTTTTTGCTATTTAATAATATGGGAAATTTTACTAGTTTAGTTTTAGATTTACAAATTTTTCTTATGCTGTTCTTATGGTGTTTACTTGTTTAAGTGAATCAAGTTTTTATGCCGATGATATATTTTCCAAAAGTTTCATTTAAGTGATCTATTTACTTGTACGATTTGGAATCAATGTTATTTTTATGTTGAACTATTAAGGATTCAAATAATTGAGATTCTTGATTGGACAGTGTTAATTTGATTTTTAGAACGTTGTTAAATATGTAATCGTTAATTAAGAATGTAATCGTGATTGATCATTGCTTATTAATGGAAATTGTGAATTGAAATAGTTGACTTTTAATCTGAATTGAAATTGGTTGTTGATAAACTGCTTGTTTAATTGTCTAAATGATTATTTTAAAACTGATTTCAATCGTTTATTTCTAGAAAGGGAAATAATTGGATTCATTTAG
Source organism: Fraxinus quadrangulata (assembly GCA_903798255.1). NCBI lineage: Eukaryota > Viridiplantae > Streptophyta > Magnoliopsida > Lamiales > Oleaceae > Fraxinus > Fraxinus quadrangulata. Next base: position 40,235 of record CAIGRB010065328.1, read on the forward strand.
CGAGTTTAACATCGAACCATGTAATAATTCATGAAGGATATGCAACTAAAATTCTATGAGTTGTTGTTGAACATTATGGCATAGGACGGCAGTTGGATGTTGAATCGGTCAGATGAAGGATTTCTTTTTGACAAATTCATTGAAGGTGTTGAAGAGTTCATTGAATTTGCCATGTCTCGAACAAGAGATGGAGGTATGATCAAATGTACATGTTCTATATGTAAGAACAAAAGGTTTTTCAAATGAGATGATGTGAAATTTCATCTTTACAAAAATGGATTTACAAGGGGCTATACATGGAACTCACATGGAGAACCATTTAGTTTCAATGGTCTAGATTTGGCTGAATCCTCAACTGCACAAGCTACAACCATTGAGAGCCACAAAACAATGGTGATAGATGCAATGGACCCTGAAATGTACAATAATTACATCAATCCTAATGTTTATGCTCATAAAGAACAAGCCCAAAATCAACATGAGCAAATTTCTTTAGACTATTGGAAGAAGCTCACAGATCTGTATGGCTTGGTTGTAGTAAGCACATAAACCTTTCTACTATGGCATGACACTTGAATTTAAGTCTGAGTTTAATATGCTTACAGCATGTTATGATTGTATGTTGTCTATCATTAAGGAAATTATGCCATAAGGTGATCGGTGGGAAGCTACGTTCTATAAAACAAAGAAAATGCTATCCAGTCTTGGCCTTTGTATTATGAAAATACATGCTTGTGTGAATTACATGTTGTACTACAAAGAAACTAAGAGCATGACTCAGTGTCCTACGTCTTTTAGTCCACGATACAAAGAGAATATATCTCGATCTAGACATAGGATACCTCAGATTGTACTATGATATCTATCTCTAACTTCTAGGCTTCAACGATTGTATATGTTGAGGCATACTGCAGAGCACGTGTTATAGCATTCGAAGAATCAATTAACTGATAATGAAATGTCACACTCCATACACAGTGAGGCATAGAAGCACTTTGATAGAACTTTTCCTTAATTTTCCCTTGAACCACGTAGTGTACATCTTGGCTTATCGAAAATTATTTGAAAAGAGTCTTAAGATTAAGATGGTGAATAAAGTCGTGGTTAAGAAGGTCAATGAATTTGAGCTAGTTAGAGAGAAACTTGTAGCTGACCTTCATGAATCTACCTCGTGCCTCAATAAACAAGACACTATGAATCAATCTCTAGGGTCTATTAAGAAGGTCAATGAACTTGAGCTAGTAAGAGAGAAACTTGTAGCTGACCTTCAAGAGTCTACCTCGTGCCTCATTAAACAAGATACTAAGAATCAATCTCTAGGGTCTAAGATTAAGGATCTTACAAGTTAACTTGAGAAGTCTTTCAGGAGAGTTAGTGAGCTGACCATTGAGAGTGACAAATTAGAAATCCAGGTTAAGAACCTTTTAAGAGAACTTGAATATTCCAACTCTCAACTTCTTTCTTTCTCTAGTGGATCTCAAAAACTGGATAGTCTTTTGGGGTTGAACAGGCCTATTGGGAACATGGGAGGTCTAAGATATAAACAGACCGATCATAACCATTTTTATCCCTACCACCAACTAACTTATGTATGTTTCTAATCTTGGACTCAAGAACAAGGGTATTGTAGGACAAAAACCTACTAGTTAGCCTAGGCCCTACCAACCTAGGAATGATATCAACGACTACATAACTTTGGACCTAGGTTTATCCCTACTTGTTTCAATTGAGGTGAGTTAGGTAATATAAGGTCTAAGTGCTATAAATTCCGGAATATAAATAGAAATTAGAATTTTAATTTAGAAATCAGGATTCTGATAGCCGAATTGACTTCCTCACTAATCAAGTGAGCTGTTTAACCAAGTTAATGACACAGTTGACTCGAAAAAAGTCTTCCACTAGACAAGTTTGGGTTCAAAAGAGTGATTTGGAAAATTTTGAAATTAATTGCAGTGCTCTTAAAGATAAGAGCGTTTGTATACCTAACTGATTATGTATTTTTTATGCATGCTTATGCTTATTAATTGTGATTCATTCATGATTGCATGCATATTTTTTCTTCTTTTTAGGTAGTTTGAGTTTTTTTCTAAAAAATAACTAAATAAAAAAAATATTGAAAATTTGAAAAATAGAAAAAAGGGAATTTTTTCTACAACATGATATATTTACTTGAACATGTGTGTTGTAACCAAGTATAAGTTTAATTAATGTGTTGTAACATATTTTTCATTACTTTGTTTAGGTTTATGTAGAGTACTTAGTATACGTTTTTTTATGTACCATATGCACTGCACACACTATGATCTTATGAGTGAGTCTTGATTGTGTGTTTGAGATTTGGGATGGCTGCTATTTATTGTTAAGGTGACCTTATTTTAATAGACTTAAACTCTAGTATATCCCCTTAAATAATAATAAAAAAATATATTTAACTCGAGCAATTAAACTCGAGGTGTTTCTCATAACATGATACCTTATCATCAACAGACTTAGAGTCATTGGCCAAAAACTCATTATAGGAGTCATCTTAGTCGCTTAACGAAGAAAAGTCTGTACATAAAATTGAAAAGAAAATGATGAGTTTAAAATAGAAAAATATAAATTGTGTGAAAATGTATATATGCTCATAGTAAAAGGGAGAAAAGAATAATATACATGGAAAATGAACTTTATTATATGTCCTAATGTACATTAATGGTTCGACTTTTATTAGTAGGAAAATAAACTTATTTAATAGTAATGTTTAGCATGTCATTTTTTCACAAATTTAAGGTTTTGAGTCTTGATCACAAGGAATTAGTGGCACTTAACACACATGAGTTACTTATACAATTTACTCTATTTAGACTTGATTACGTCCAATGATTTACACGGTGTTGTAATGTAGTTTTGGGGTGTCGTGTCCAAAGGGAGATGGAAAATACTTAAAGGTTCCAAAAAGGGATGAGTTATCGTCTTAAATTTGTAGTAAATTCAATGCTGAAGTAGAAAAGTTAAAATCAATTATTAGAAGTAGTGAATCGTCGGAATTCCCCAGTTGGATCGAATCATTCACATCAATAATTACATCAATCCTAATGTTTGTGCTCATGAGGAACAAGCCCAAAATCAACATGAGTAAATTTCTTTAGACTATTGGAAGAAGCTCACAGATCTGTATGGCCTGGTTGTAGTAAGCACATAAACCTTTCTGCTATGGCATGACACTTGAATTTAAGTCTGAGTTTAATATGCTTACAGCATGTTATGATTGTATGTTGTCTATCATTAAGGAAATTATGCCATAAGGTGATCGGTGAGAAGCTACGTTCTATAAAACAAAGAAAATGCTATCCAGTCTTTGCCTTTGTATTATGAAAATACATGCTTGTGTGAATTACATGTTGTACTGCAAAGAAACCAAGAGCACGACTCGGTGTCCTACGTCTTTTAGTCCACGATACAAAGAGAATATATCTCGATCTAGACATAGGATACCTCAGATTGTACTATGATATCTATCTCTAACTTCTAGGCTTCAACGATATGTTGAGGCATACTGCAGAGCACGTGTTATAGCATTCGAAGAATCAATTAACTGATAATGAAATGTCACACTCCGTACGCAGTGAGGCATAGAAGCACTTTGATAGAACTTTTCCTCAATTTTCCCTTGAACTATGTAGTGTACATCTTGGCTTATCGAAAATTATTTGAAAAGAGTTTTAAGATTAAGATGGTGAATAAAGTCGTGGTTAAGAAGGTCAATGAACTTGAGCTAGTTAGAGAGAAACTTGTAGCTGACCTTCAAGAGTCTACCTCGTGCCTCAATAAACAAGATACTATGAATCAATCTCTAGGGTCTAAGATTAAGGATCTTACAAGTTAACTTGAGAAGTCTTTCAGGAGAGTTAGTGAGCTGACCATTGAGAGTGACAAATTAGAAATCCAGGTTAAGAACCTTTTAAGAGAACTTGAATATTCCAACTCTCAACTTCTTTCTTTCTCTAGTGGATCTCAAAAACTGGATAGTCTTTTGGAGTTGAACAAGTCTACTGGGAACATGGGAGGTCTAAGATATAAACAGACTGATCATAACCATTTTTATCCCTACCACCAACTAGCCTATGTATGTTTCTAATCCTGGACTCAAGAACAAGGGTATTGTAGGACAAAAACCTACTAGTTAGCCTAGGCCCTACCAACCTAGGAATGATATCAACGACTACATAACTTTGGATCTAGGTTTATCCCTACTTGTTTCAATTGAGGTGAGTTAGGTAATATAAAGTCTAAGTGCTATAAATTTCGGAATATAAATAGAAATTAGAATTTTAATTTAGAAATCAGGATTCTGATAGCCGAATTGACTTCCTCACTAATTAATTGAGCTGTTTAACCAAGTTAATGACACAGTTGACTCGAAAAAAGTCTTCCACTAGACAAGTTTGGGTTCAAAAGAGTGATTTGGAAAATTTTGAAATTAATTGCAGTGCTCTTAAAGATAAGAGCGTTTGTATACCTAACTGATTAGGTGCTTTTTATGCATGCTTATGGTTATTAATTGTGATTCATTCATTATTGCATGCATATTTTTTTTCCTTTTTAGGTAGTTTGAGTTTTTTCTAAAAAATAACTAAATAAAAAAAATATTGAAAATTTGAAAAATAGAAAAAATGGAATTTTTTCTACAACATGATATATTTACTTGAACATGTGTGTTGTAACCAAGTATAAGTTTAATTAATGTGTTGTAACATATTTTTCATTACTTTGTTTAGGTTTATGTGGAGTACTTAGTATACGTTTTTTTATGTACCATCTGCACTGCACACACTATGATCTTATGAGTGAGTCTTGATTGTGTGTTTGAGATTTGGGATGGCTGCTATCTATTCTTAAGGTGGCCTTATTTTAATAGACTTAAACTCTAGTATATCCCCTTAAATAATAATAAAAAAGCATATTTGACTCGAGCAATTAAACTCGAGGTGTTTCTCATAACATGATACCTTATCATCAACTAACTTAGAGTCATCGGCCAAAAACTCATTATATGAGTCATCTTAGTTGCTTAACGAAGAAAAGTCTGTACATAAAATATGAAAAATTGAAAAGAAAATGATGAGTTTAAAAAAGAAAAATATAAATTGTGTGAAAATGTATATATGCTCATAGTAAAAGGGAGAAAAGAATAATATACATGGAAAATGAACTTTATTATATGTCCTAATGTACATTAATGGTTTGACTTTCATTAGTAGGAAAATAAACTTATTTAACAGTAATGTTTAGCATGTCATTTTTTCACAAATTTAAGATTTTGAGTCTTGATTACAAGGAATTAGTGGCACTTAACGCACATGAGTTACTTATACAATTTACTCTATTTAGACTTGATTACGTCCAATGATTTACACGGTGTTGTAATGTAGTTTTGGGGTGTCGTGTCCACAGGGAGATGAAAAATACTTAAAGGTTCCAAAAATGGATGAGTTATCGTCTTAAATTTGTAGTAAATTTAATGTTGAAGTAGCAAAATTAAAATCAATTATTTGAAACAGTGAAGCGTCGAAATTCCCCAGTTGGATCGGATCATTCACATCAATTATTCAGTTTTATAACTCAATTAGAGACTTTCATCTCGACACTCTAATCGGAAGATATGATGTTACAAATCAATTTAATTCAAAAATAGTTCTAAAATCTAGACTTCATATGACGCATTCACACAATTTTATTGAAATCAGATTCAAAGATCGACCATATACTATAAGCATAAAGGAATAATTGAATCACACCAATAAAATAATTAAGATTAAAATTCAAC
>CAIGRB010065347.1:9194-25606 GCA_903798255.1 Fraxinus quadrangulata
CCAAGAATAAGAACAAACAAGAAAAGACAAATACCTTAACCATTTGGTACTCAATAATAACTATAATAAAACTAATTCCCCACAAAAACATATTCAATAGAACCACCAAGTATACCTATCATTTTCAATCAGCAAAGAAATCACACAAACATGAAACTTTTGCATTTCATTGCACTTAAATTTCATGATTTAACATCGAATATGACATGATCTAAATAGTTTATAAAAACTTAAAAAATGACAGCCTATTTAATCAAAAATAACTTACGGTTTCACCAAATCTCGCGGGCGTGCGTGACCAGGGGCTGAGTAGCCGAGTCTACTGTTGAAGACGGAGTGACGAATAGTTGTGGTCGGACTGGTGGTGGTGGACGAATGGCGATTCACCTACCAACAGGCGGCAACGACTAGCGAGACTCGAAAGTCGAGAGATTGGAGAAGGGGTGAAGAAGACAAAACAAGAAGCTGCTCCGACGGTCCGGCAGAGCTCAGCAATCGCAGCCTCGCCCCCGGCCGGGTGCTAAGTCTGTCCCTGCTTAAAACTCTTCACCTGACTTCTGTGTGACTTAATTGTGGGTGTGACTTTTGAAAGAAAACCATTTGTAGTTTTGTGTTCTTCGTCTTTTCTCTCAATTGTGATATGTTTGGTGAGTTGAACAGAAATTCAATTATTTTTTCAATGATATATCATATGCTTTGTGGAGATCTTTATACCAAATTTTATGCTCTAATTTATTCACCCTCCTATGTAAGTTTCAAGCTTTTGCTTCTTCTGGCTTTTAGTATTTGCTCGATCAATTCAACTCTTCATTATTTGTTCCAAACACCTTGTTCATGTGAATTTCCTCTATAGTATTCCATCTTTTGGTCCTTTTAACGCCTAAAATCACTTCATTTTATTTCAATCATCCTTAAATTGTTTTATTGATGCAAATCAAGATGCTACCCCTTAAATTAAGGTGTTCCACTTATGGACAGGGGATATTTAGGAATTATATTTATGTTTATTATTTCTTTCCCAGTTTATTATTTGTCTGACTTATGGTTTATTATAATCTTAATGTTTTAATTATAACAAATAAGTAAATCTTGTTGACTAACCATTAAAATCAAAACTATCAAGTCAAACACTCAATACAGGTCAAGATCAAAGTCAAGTCTTTCAAGTATTCAAGATAAGATCCTTCAAAACAATAGTTTTAAGAGTCCAACTTCAAAAAAAGATCAAGACGAGAGTCTAATATCCAAACTTCAAAGTAAGGTCAAATACTAGACTTTCTAAACCAAATGTAAAGGTACTAAACTTTAATTTATTACTATCACTCATAAAAGAGAATATGTTTTGATGAAAATCTTTGAATTTACATTGCATCTATTTCTTCTACTTTCTTATATCAAAAATTTTGATTGATTGAATCAAATTTTTAAATCATCATAATCATTAAAGTTTTTCATCTAACACTTGAACTATCATTTATTGTCATTCATTTGTATCATTTATTAAGAGAAAAGCATTCATTGTAAAACCATTTTTTTAAACTTGTGGTCATATTGAGGTTTCTGAAAATCTTAATAATATAAGGATTGGTGCTTCTTGTTATAAGTTACCGTGTTAGTCAAATTAAGGTCACTGGAAAGTCAAATAGTACAACGATCGATACTCCTTGTTGTAAGTCGCTTATGAACAGAGGATATGAGAAATAAAGACTTAAATTAAGGCGTTCCACTAGTGGACAAAGGATAATTAGGAATTATATTTATGTTTATTATTTCTTTCCTAGTTTATTATTTGTCGTTTATATGTGACCCATGGTTAATTATAAGTTTAAAGTTTTGATTATAATAAACAAATTAATCTTGTTTTCTAACAATTGAATGTGATTATAGTTTTCAAAGCATCCAATGATAAATCGATCGATGTCAAAAGATCAAAATTAAGACTATCAAATCGAACTCACAATGAAAGTCAATATCGAAGTCAAGTCTTCCAAGTATTCAAGATAAGATTCTTCAAGACAATAGATTAAGAACTAGACTTTAAAGAAAGATCAAGATGAGAACTTAAGAGCTAACACTACAAAGAAAGATCAAGACAAGAGCCTAAGAGCCAAATTTCAAAGTAATGTTAAAGATTAGGCTTTCTAAACCAAATGTAAATGTACTAAAACTTTGATCATTAGCAATTAATGATAAAAGATCAAAAAGTATTTTACGCACTAAAAACTATTCTGATTATCACTTGCATAAAATGTTTTTGATCAAAGGTAAAAATAATTTTCAAAATAATAATTGAACTTAGATCATATTATAAAATATCATTTACTTTGAAAATCTAGTTGAAAAAACTTTTCGAAAATCCACACCTTTCAAAATATTTGGATCGGATCAAACGAAGCCAAAACGAGAATATTGGCCAGACCAGTCAGAAGTCGACGGTCGACTAGAGACGATCAACTAAAAATGTAACAGTCCAAAATTTGATCATTTGGACTTCTAACTTTTTTGTCCAACGACTATATTGTTCTAGTCAATCGAACCATCATCCTAACTCATAGAAAGTTGTGAATTGTCCTCTATGAATAGCTTATCTTCCGCATTTATTAAAGGTTCTTCAAGTGCATTAAAGAGAGAAATAGTTTGGGAGAATCATTTAAGCTTACATTGCATTAATTTTTTCTATTTCTTTATATGAAAATTTTTTATTGATTGAATCAAACTTCTTAAATCATCATCTTTATCAAAATTTCTCATATATCTCTTGGTACTTAATTTATTGTTATCATTCATGAAAGAATGATATATTTTGAGAAAAATCTTTGAACTTACATTGCATATATTTCTACTTCATTATATCAAAAATTTGATTAATTGAATTAAACTTTTAAATCATCATATTCATCAAAATTTGTTATCTAATACTTAATTCATTTGTATTATTTATCACTATTCATTAGTGTTAGACTCTCTCAATACTTAATTCATTTGTATTATTTATTAAGAGAGAAGAATTCATTATAAAATCATTTCTTTAAACTTGTGGGTCATATTAAGGTCCTTTAAAAATCTCGAGAGTATAAGGATCAACGCTCCTTATTGTAAGACACTTTGGATCATATTGAGGTCTCTTAAAAGCTCAATATTGTATAAGAATCGATACTCCTTTTTGTAAGTCACTAAAAGCGTTGTAATGGTTTGGATTTCATTATAAGTCAATCAATATAGTGAAAGTGTCTTGTTCGTGATGGAGAGCTTGATAATGGAGGACATAGATCATGGTTTGGATTGAACCTCCACAATTATATCGTTTACATCCCTTCTTCCCTTTTACTTATTATTATTACGTTTACATTTATTATTTAATTGATCTACTTTTTTTTTTTCTTGCTTGATTTATGATTAATTTTTAAAAATATATATTAAAAACCAATTCACCCCTAAGCTATCATTATTGCTATCCTGTTTTGTTTCCAATATAATATTTCCTTTGTTGACTATTTAGAATGTGAAGGATGAGGAGAAGGGCAGTTTCCATTCTGGACATTTTTTTTTTAATTTGAAATTTGGAGAGATTCTTCTGTTTTGTTTTCCCCTCTCGTTGTCAACGTGAGGTTGAACCAGGATGCTTTGCACCAAGAATTTTGCTATGTATACATAGCAAAATGCATAGGGATGTCCATAATGGACAAATGACCCCCCTCCCCCTCATTATGGATACCTTTGTGCACATTGCTATGTACACATGGCAAAAGCCTTGCACCAATTATCCTGCATACGAAATAAGTAGAAGTACTTTACCCAATTAATCCAAATTAAATAATTTTAAAAAAATTTAGATAAACATGTGAAATGCACTTATCAAAAATGGAGGATGACTTTCTATCTAGTATTATGATTGTGTATATTGAGAGGAGATTGTTGAAACTTTCCAATGGATTCGCCCATTGATGAATTTGAAGAGATGAGGACATGAGGAGACCAATTTAAGATGCCGATATATACTCTCTAGCTAATAGATAGATATTTTTTGAATATTTGCAATTATTTTGAACTATTAAGTGTTAAATACAAGAGTATATACAATTATACTTAGTGTAATTATTTAAATCTACACATATTGGCATTAATGCCATATTAGATTTCATTAAAAAAGAAAATTGTTGTTGGTACTTGCTATTTTGCCTAGGCCTCGGCAAAAAAACCAATTAAACCGAACGAACAAAACGGATTTTGGTCGGTTTGGGTTGATTTGAAATAACAAATCATTTTGATTCAGTTAATATTTAGCCACTACTATGTCGGGTTGGGTTGGTTATGGGTTAAGAATCCAACCCAACGATTAGCCGACCCGACCCAACTCGTTTAATTTAATTTTATTTTTAAGAATTTCAATTTAGAGTTTTTAACTTCAAAATAGGGAAAAAAATAATAATAAAAAAAAAACATGTGTGTTTGAGCCACATTATTTTGAAATAATGTATTTTGGAATAATAGATTAATGAAAAATGTGTGGTTGAAAAAGAAAGAAAAGTTATTGATGTGATGTAAAATATTATTTTATTGAAGAATATATGATTGAAAATGAGTAGAAGAATGATAATGAAAATTTAATGTGGCTCGATTATCCGTCTACAGTGTCATCGTCGAGCCTTCAAACTCGATCATCTCTCCATTTATATACCATTTAGCCTTTAAGTATCATGAACCAGAGGCTGATCAACCCTTTGAATTGAGTCAGGTAGGCCTTTTTGTCTCTCCAGATGACTTAATAAGGCTATATGAAGATTTTATCGTTATTTTGAGATCGAATACTTTTCAAAACTGACTGCCATTTCAAGGTAAAATAGCTATTGAATTATAAATATTTCTCGATCACTGCCTATTGAAGAAGCTGTTCATTTGATTTAATGGGTAATACCTATATATTTTACTTTATTTTATGATTCTACTGGCATATATAAAAGAAATGTGATTTTCTTGAAGTTTATGCTATGATATACTTTCACGATTTTACATTTTCTGTGCAAGAAAATTGTTTCATTAACATGTGCATACGTTAGTTATTCAGATGGGTATTTGCTTGAGATGTCTACTAGGATAAATCTATGGGTAATTATATTACCACTCCGAATTTTAATTACTGCACAACATTATAATTACACTACAATTAAAATTTATTGAAAAAAGGAATACAATATTGTGGTGTATTTATCGCCCGATATTAATCCTCATTTTTCTCAACCTTTCCCCTCATTCTGGTTTTTTTGAAAGCACTATATGTAATTTCTAAAGGAATGCTTCAAGAAGACGTTAACTCAGAAATGAAAGTGCCTAGAGGTTATCTTCCTAATGATGACAGTTTCGATGAGTTGATTCTTTAAAAAATCACTGTAAATCATTAAAGAAAAATCATCAGACTTAAAATACAATGAAATATTGTTGCAGTTTTTGAATTATCACCTGATTCAAAGCCATGAAAGTAAAGAAAAACTTCTATTACTCTCCGAGTATGGAGTACTCAGTATTGTTGGGCACTGCTTAATTAATACTTGTATTATATATTCAAAACTCACTATTGAATGAGATCTAGATATAAATGAATAATAAATTACGTCGATAAAATAGTGGCATTAGTACTGAGTTTCAGCAGACAAAAATACTAACGTCCACATCAAGGAACTTGGAATAACTCTTTCAGACGCATATAATTCAAAATTCCAAAAGTAGCGGGGATGTGTTGATTCAGGTAAATACGGTCTACATACACCTATGGAAACAACCTACTGGACGGATCGTGTGTACGTGATAAGGTTTTCTTGTTTAGGATTACATAATAAAGTTGGTTGGACCTAAAAATATTCTTTTCTTCTTAATTTCAAGAAATCAGAGATTTTTAATTTTTGTTTTGCAGTACAAATTCTCTTTCAATAATTAAAAAATAAATAAATTCTACATATGGGGAGCTCAGGCCTGTGAGCGGACTAGGTATGATGATTTTTTAAAAATAAAATTTCTCTTTAAGATTTTAGTACAAAGATTTAAAAAAAAAAAAAAAATTAGCTCATAAGGATTTATTTATTATTATTTTTTTTTACAATGAGATTTTTGGTATTAAGTAATTTTATTAAAAAAATCCAAAAAGGTAAAAGACAGTAACACATTGAAAGTTGAAACGTCTTCAATCGCTAAATTGGATATAACTGAACCATTACCTCATACCAACTTAGAGCACCAAATAGAAGAAAAATCATTCTATTTAGTTCAAAGATTATTTGGGGCTTTAATGAGATTGAACACCAAAATTTTCTTTAGATAAATAGACGGTCGTGAAAAAAAAAATGTCTAGTTCATAACTCGACTCATTTAAGACCTGATTTATAGCCTCTAAAATATTTATCGACGTTTAAGGGTTTAGTTCAACACAACGTGTTGGCTTATATGAGGCAATTGGGTAATAAATCTATTTAAGTTTATAAAGTGTAGGGGTTAAAATGTGTTTATCGTGTGCGATTTAAATGGAGTTTAAAATATATGTTCAATCCAAATTTTATCATAAAAAATGGTATTTAAAAAAATGCTAAATGAAATTATCTCTACAAAAATGGCCAAGTGTGTGTACGGCTAAGAGTTTCTAATTGTTTATAAACACTTCGATCAAAAAATGTTTTCTTGTCAAATTACTTATTATACATTTATTTCGCACGATCAACAGTATTAATCATTATCCACCACTCGTTTACGCATATTTATAAACGCCTTATTAGACATACATTAAGTTATCCATGCATTCCATAAACTCTTAGCAAGCCTTCCTTCATTGAGGATGGGTTCATAGACATGATTGGATTATGAAAAACTTGGGGATAATTCTATTAGTGGTAATTATAATTTCAATTTACCGTCAATTATGTAACTGTATTTTAATTTTTTTTAATAACTTTAATTTGATTTTAATAGAATAACTATACTTTAATTTGATTTAAATTTGCAAACTACGATTTAAATTGATTTTAATTAAAGTAACTGCATCAAATTTCTCTCACATAAATCGATTATCTAACAGTTAGCAAATGATGATCATCATTAGTTTGCTTATGCTAACATGAAATAAGTGCAAATTTAATGAAATAAATGCCGTTCATCGTTTATTGACTGTTACATCATCGATTTTTATCAGTTCAAGTAACGGAAATTCACCAAGATGCCAAATTGAAATCTAATTAAAGAGTGGTTGTCCGATTAAACAAAATTAAAGTATAATTACCTTATCGAACGCTAGAATCAATTATTTACCATAAATGGAATTTACCCAAAACTTGGCACAAATAGAAGTTGAAGCACGATATAATAAAGTGTAGGAGGCTAACTTTTAGATTTGAAAGCCAATTGACAGGTTATAAGTGCACTCCAATAACAAGACGAGTCTTATTTTCATAAATACTTAATTAAAATTTGGACACGAGAAATATCAAGATAAGAAAATATCATAATTGTGGCCTGTAAGTCGACATGATATGACCATTTTTGTATCGAAGCATTCCCAATGGATAAACACAATGTCGTGTTGAGCATTGTCATAAACTCAAAATATCTTTTTTCTTTGAACATGTTGTGTACACTACTCCCACAATTGAGGTGGATTATTGGAGTTGAGATTTGTTGTTCATTTATATTGTCTATCCAATTATTAATTGACACATCATAAAAAAATTAAAATTGACGTTAAGATTGAAAAATCAAAATTGATAACAACTTTAATTTTCCATGATATATGGACAGCAAAAATCGACATCAGATCTCAACTCGAATTAGTGTGATTGTGCTACGAATAGCCCATTACTTCTTTTTTTCTTGGTGAAGGAACACAATCGAGACCTTATAGAAAAAGGGATAATGAAAATATTAAGCTCATGTTTGAGCTACATTAAAATTTTTATTCTCATTCTTCTACTCATTTTCAACTACACATTTTTCAATAAACTAATATTTTTCATCACATCAATAATTTTTCCTTCTTTTTCAACCACACTTTCTCCATCAATCAACTATTTTAAAATATATTCTTTCAAAATAATGTGACTCAAACACACCTTAAATATTTTATCAAAATTATGTTTGAAATCACCGTTCACTTTAAAAATCAGCATCTATTTACACCTCCTTTCCTCTATTGGTGGCTCAAAAACCTTCTTGTGTAAAAAAGCATTTTAATTGTTATCACCACTAACTGAACAAAAAAAAATAATAATAATAATGACTAAGAGAAATAATTGGTTTTGTTTTGCATTCTATCTGAAGAGGATAATTGCATTAATTCCAATTTTCTATATTTTTATTCATGCCCACAAATCAGTTTATTATATAAGGACCAAAAATAATGCACAAATTAGTAAATTGGAATAGGAAATCTAAATCATTAAAGTAAATACAAATTTTACTAATTTCCGATATCTTATCCAGCTTATGAATCTAGACAGAACTTTAAGCCACATCTATTTTTCTCACTATCGCATTAGCTTGATAGAATTGGAAATAAGTTTTATATGATCTAATACATTTACCTACTATGATATCACATTCAACTTCCGAGTTAAAATTTTAATTTGTTTTAAGAGTAAATATTTTCTCTAATCATCCCCAAAATAGTTAAATTTAAAAACTCATTTACTTCAAACCAAGACTTTGGAGCCTCAACTCCTGATATTTACTTGAAAAGGGTCTAACTTATAAGTTCAATCCTAAAAATACCTCAATGAAAATTTTTTTGATAAATAAACTTTCATTTATCTATATTTCAAAATACTAGTATTCATTTTACCTTCGTCTCCACCTCAACTTCTTTCTCACCTTCCCTCTTCTATAATTTCCACGCCTGCACCCATCACCTACTTGTCCCAATTCTCCGAAATTTAACCCCTTCCTTCGTGCCGTCCTAGCTCTAGATAACCCTTATGGTAGTGTTGGTTATTATTGATTGGACTAAAGTCGAGATAATATTAATTCATTTAAAAGGAAAAAAAAAAACTTATAATAAAGATATCTAAAACATTATGAGAATTTTCTCATGAATTTTAAAAAAGAAAAGTCATTTTAGAAATTTCCTCAATAGACTTGGACAAATAGATACAAAACCATCGGCACGCCCTCGAAATCTGAACCCCTTGAAACCAGTGGGAAACCCATCGAAATTTTGCCATCAGCAGATAAAAACATGTGTAGTCCTAAAGTCCAAGAACCCAAGTCTACTGACACAGTTATTTTGTTTTTTTGAATAGTAACAGTCCACAGCAGAATAAAACCTAAACCCATTCTTGCAAGATTTTGGTTTTTGCCACCCAAAGAAACCGAGATTTTTGGTAAAAACGAAAGCATTTTTTGATGGACCTTAGAGATCTTCTTATTTTTTCTCTGTGTTTTCTTTTTCTTTTATCGAATCTTTCTCATTCCGCTGCCCGAGTTTATGGGGGGTATGTTGCTCTTTTTGTATGTAAATCTGTTCGTATTTACATGTATACGTATTCTTGATCATGGCTGATATTTGATTTTTTCGTTTTGTGAGTTGTATCAGAAAAGAATCGGTGATGAAATTGACGACGGGTACCTCTTCTGTTCCGTTGGATCCAACACGTGTGACCCAAATCTCTTGGCGTCCAAGGTTCTATTTTGTTTCTGTTTAAAGTTTTCCCTTTTTACTTTCAACATGGTATGAATCCGATGTGTTTGATCGAGGATGATATGATTTTAATGATGATTGAAATTCTACAGGGCTTTTATATACAGGGGATTTTTGACTGATAAGGAATGTGATCATCTTATCACTCTGGTTAGCCCTTTTTTTCCTTTTAATAATATGTTGGTTGTGATTTATCAGATTTAATGAAAAATGGAAATGTGGGAAATTGGGGAAACTATGAAACTCTTTATGAATAATTCAGATAAGCTGGATCCTTGTGGCAAGAGGGTATTCTTTTTTTTTTCCCCCTCATTGGACAAATAGTCAATTATTATGTTGTTAATTAATTCATAATTTTGAGGAGGGGAAGGAAGGGTTAATATCTTCATTTGTTTGATCTCCTTCTGATTGAATTTGGATGAGCAGGCTAAGTCTAAGCTCGAAAAGTCTATGGTAGCAGACAATAATTCTGGAAAGAGTATAGAAAGTGAAGTCCGCACAAGTTCTGGCATGTTTCTTAAGAAGGCTCAGGTTAGTGAAAAATCCTATTCCAATATTTTTCTTTTTTCAACTTCGAGCCCTGTTTTTTCAAAATTTTCAAGATTTATATGGTTTATATTATAGTCCGGATATTCGGATGCTTATGAGTACTTAGTTTATGGATGTATCAACTTGTTTCTGCCTGTTAATTACGTGGAAGTGGATCCTCTAAGGTGGGTGGCGCGTGTTTTATATTGTACTCTAATTTGTGATTGTTATACTGTGGAAGGGGATGCTATCTGAAAAGCAATTCACTTCCATTGAAGTTGTGTTGCCATCATTTGTAAACTAAAAAACGGATTTGTTTCACAACAATTCTAGTCACATTTTATGTTGGAACGACCACAGATATAGGTTTGCAATGCAATTCTTAGAAGTATTTAATTATTGATGGGCATGTAATGTAATGCATCCACAATCCAATGAATCAACGAAGTTTGACAATGGGGCAAGTATGTCGTATCCTTTTTGGTGGAACCTTCATTGACAAGTAGTTTTCTAAGTTCCTCTCACCATATGGTAGTCTTGTATAGAATTGCCTGTTTGCCTTGGGGTTGGATATGCATTGTGAGCAAAGTAGAATTACCCTACTAGTAGTTCCTAAATCCAGAAGTCTTAGATTTGCGCAAACCAACTCAAATTATTTCATTAATATGCAGTAGAAAATGGCTTTTATCAATGCATGAATTAAGAATCTTATTTGACTTTCCCATTTTAAAAGAGCGTGTATAAGTCACAAGTACAAAATAAAAATAAAAATATCCTCTATCTTTGAGATACTCTTTCAAATGGTGACATTAACTTGTTCAATATCTAAGCTAGGAAAGAATAATCGTACAGACCTAATTAAATCTTGTAATGCCCTCATGTATACATTCTTGAGGTGTGTGACTAGTGCAAAAGACTGCCACTTGGTCTTATATCCTGGGTCAGCAGGTGTTGATCGTGGTCATATTTGTGATTTTGATAATCTTTTGTCCAGGATATTAGTTGATGAACAAGATATATGATCTTTTAAATTATTGATTTATTCTATACTATTTGTAATAAGCATTTCTTTGACCTCTTTAACACACAGAACTTCTGGGTGCTTTAGGATTGGTATCTTTACAGATCCTTGTCTTTCTAGTGCATTTTTTTTTTTTTTAATTAGTGGAGCCTTTTAGGCATCTTTGCTGTTATAAATTCACTGCTATACATTGATTTTACCCATCGTGGGCTCCTGGGGAAAATAATATAGTGTGAAAGAGAATAACATTTCAGGTTGCATTCTCACTGTGGAAGATGGAAAACCAGTGGTCATATTACATATAGCCAGCCAACTTTATATCATTTGTTGAATAATTTTACATGCATCTTAACATTTATGTTGTGGGTGGTGGTGTTGTTTATAGTCTCTCTCAGAGGAGCTAGATCTGCCATAATCAATTAAGCCTCTGTTTTTCAAAATTATAAACCATTTATAAATGATCAAACTTCATTTTTAACCACACATTCCGATGGACCACAAGTAGTTTATCCATCACTCATTTCTAAATCAGTAGCTATTCTTCAGAAGATTTGCTCTATTGGAACATTATAGACAACCTTGCTGCATAACTGCTTTCCCAATTATCTGTCACAGCAGATGGATGATCATGTGTCAATGCACTAGCTCTTTTCCATTTATGCATATGCCAAGTTTACATTTCTACGTAACCCAAATGTCCTTGGATATGTTGCAATCCAACAAGCACTACATTTACAATTTATCAGTTTTTAGTTGGGTTTGTTTTTCAATGTCTGGATTATTCTTTACAGTATATGTTGAAACATATGTTGAAAGAGATTGAAAGGTAAGATAACATCTGGGTGAGACTGACTGTTGAAATTTTGATGCAACACAGAGTGTTTTGCATCCTTAAGTTTATAAATCAGTAGCTATTCTTCAGAAGATCTGCTACATTGGAACATTATAGACAACCTTGCTGCATAATTGCTTTCCCAATTATCTGTCACAGAAGATGAATGATCACGAGTCAATTCACTAGCTTCTTTTCCATTTATATGTATGCCAAGTTTACATTTCTACATAACCAACCGTCCTTGGATATGTTGCAATCCAACATACATTACAATTACAATTTATCAGTTTTTAGTCGGGTTTGCTTTACAATGTGTCTGGATTATTCTTTACAGTCCTCTCGTGCTGTTTCCTTCACCTTGATTCTACCTTTTCTGCCATTAGGTGGCAATACTTGGCATGCCTATCTACTTGTGATGGGAGATTTGTCATTTCCTAGATTTTGTATGGGAATTTGCTCTTCTGCCATATCGAGAAGACCATTATCCCAATATCATATGTTAAATGTTAAAGACTTCATTTTCATAAGCTATTTTGTACTTGACTATAGCCAGTTGAATTTTTAATGTGTTAAATGTCTGTCAATTTTCTGTTGAAGGATGAAATAGTTGAGAGTATTGAAGCAAGGATTGCTGCTTGGACCTTCCTCCCTCCAGGTATTCAGGAAGAGTTTCCTTTAATTTTTTGTTCGCTCCATTTTTATTTAACAAAAACTTATTACTCTGTTTATGAACCTTGCCATGTAGAGAATGGGGAATCTATTCAAATACTGCATTATGAGCATGGACAAAAGTATGAGCCGCACTATGATTATTTTCATGATAAGGCCAATCAAAAACTAGGTGGTCATCGGGTGGCTACTGTACTTATGTACTTGTCGAATATTGAAAAGGGTGGAGAAACAGTTTTCCCGAATTCAGAGGTATCTAATACTTCATAATGTTATTGCTTATCCTCATCTTTTTCTCCTCTGCACACCTAAGATAAAATTTCCTATTCTCTTTTTCCTCTCTCTAATTCTTTTAATTTTTATTGCAGGCAACTCAGCCCAAGGGCAGTGACTGGTCCGATTGTGCTAAAAATGGCTATGCAGGTAATATGTTTTTACCGATTGGCATCTCTTCCTTTGAAACACGACGTACACAATTACTATAATTTCTTTGACACTTCAAACTTGGTTGGTCTAGATGGATGGTGTTCTCTTTATTGTCGTTTGATATTTTGGACCTTGCATGTGTTTCCATTAGGCCGATCTTCAATTTTTTTCACGTAGAAAGTGGATAGCACTTTCTGTAACTTATCGGTTAGAAGGGTGATGTCACTTCCTTTCAAGAGATTATTCGAGGCACAAACATGAAAATATGCGTCTTCCTTGAATCAAGACAACTTGAACTTATGGTAGTAGAATTTTGGATTACATGCATTTACTTTATTCTCTCTTTTACAGTAAAACCCCAGAAGGGTGATGCATTGTTGTTCTTTAGTCTTCACCCCAATGCAACTACTGATGCATTAAGCTTGCACGGGAGCTGTCCTGTCATTGAAGGCGAGAAGTGGTCAGCAACAAAGTGGATTCACGTGAGATCTTTCGATATATCACCTAAGAATTCTGCAAATGGAGACTGTGTTGACTCGAATCCAAACTGTTCCGCATGGGCTCTCCAGGGTGAGTGCGAGAAAAATTCATTATATATGGTGGGTTCTGAAGATTTTATGGGCCATTGTAGGAAGAGCTGCAAGGTGTGCTCGTCGTAGCAACATTTTTTCTCGCGAATTAACATGTTCGTAAGAGAGCAGAACTTGTCTATTATTAGTGTATATAATGGTTATCTGTGTTTTTACCATCCCTCTAGTTTAGCAGGGAATAAGAGTGAAAAGGGTGTCATTATACTGGGGGTGGGGAATGGATGAAAAGACGATGCCCCTTCAAATTGTAGTCCCAACTATCATTTTGATCAATCTTATTAGCCCCTGTTTGATGAAAATTATTTGGGACTAACGTTGTTTTGAATGGTGAATTTTTGGAGAATGTGCGTATATAAAACAAGAAAAAATTTTGGGTTTATGTGCATAATATTTTATACGTGGATGTGTGGTTGAAACTGAGTATGTTGAAAAAATGAGTTTTGAAGTAATGATTTCAAAACATGGGCTTAATCAAGTATTAGACATTAACATTGTGGGTTCAAGGTTTTGCCTTCTTGCATTCGGGAAATTCAATTTTAGGCCACGTTTTTAATTAAGAAAAATGAAAGATAGTCCCCATCAGGTATTTTTCTTCAATTTTATTCGAGTTAGTTCAATGGATTTGGACAGTTTAAAATAAATAAATAAATAAATAAAATTCAACCAATTGGTTTTTTTTTTTTTTTTTTTTTTNTCTTCAATTTTATTCGAGTTAGTTCAATGGATTTGGACAGTTTAAAATAAATAAATAAATAAATAAAATTCAACCAATTGTTTTTTTTTTTTTTTTTTTTTTGACAACACTGTAAATGTCTTCCATAGTATAAGAAATGAGTGTACAAATGGCATAATCCAAAAAATTATAGGAGTTATATGTTGTTTTTCATACAAGCCATGCCCAATTGCCCATGCATGACATCACTTGCAGTCCATCCACAAATACTCGACGTCTTTACGTAGAAATAGGGAATAGTGAGGTCCCATAAAAATGGCCGCATCAAAATGCACACGCCAAAGTGAAGGGAATTCTTGGTTTACAACACCGAAATAAGATTTAGTCCTTGTTTGGCCTTTATTTTTTCTCAAATTTATTTAAACAGTACATTTCATAAGTTTCACAATTTACCAAACTGCTCATACGTCGTCTTGTTAGAATTTGTGTAGATTGAAGTTTTTCATATACAATCATGCTCAACAACTTCTTGATCGAATTTTTAAGGTTTCACGTATTGTTGTTCCGAGAAATATCAGAGCTAGGTCTTCTTGTTCATGTAAATAGTTCAAGAAAATAGTGAATATTTTCGGTGGTTAAATTGTTATCAAATTCTATGGATTCTGCTTTAGATGCCTTTTGAAGGGAATCACATGTAATTATGTTGCACTGATCACATCGTAGAGTGTTTTTGAACAAAAAAAAAGGGGGGGAGGGGGGCTCCATATTAATAGAAAGGGTTTAGCTATGTGTAACTTCGGTGTACAGCCTCCCTCACAATAGGGGGCATACTTTTTTTTATTGATCGTGGGTCCTTTATTATAAGGGGACTGTACATCGATTTACAAATAGCAAAATTCTAATAAAAAGCAGATAGGTGGTTCACTATTTTTTTATTGATCGTGAGCTCCGTCTATTATGAGTGACACTTCGATGTACAAATAGTAATTAAAACCCTAATACAAAACAGATTTATGAAGCTTTTGTTGCACACATCACATCATAGAGCACTAGGAGGAAAATTTGCCTTTTAAAGTTTTTTTGGGCTCTCTTTGAAAATTCAAAGAGAAATTTATTAAATAAAATTTTAAAACATATTTATGTCCATTCTCTTTTCGTTAAGCTGGGTTAGAACACAATGAGCTCTGAATGCCTTCTTCCTTTCAAATCGAAAACGCAATCCCCAATCAATTGCATCGTGCTCTTCTATAGGGAGAAAAGGTCGAAATGATTGATATTATAAATGTCTTGTTTTCATGTTTATATTTCAAGTTGTCTCGGAAGTTAATCACAAGTATTTGAATGTTAGATTTTTTTTTAAGACGTTTTGTTTTGGTTATTAATGTTTGTATTGACTTCCGAAAGCTTAAATCTTATATTATAGTACGTCATATCATCACAATATTAGTTGAACTTAGAAAGTAATATGAATTCATCTAGTGTATTTGCGATGAGTTTATTTTGAAATTCAGGATCGTACGAATTATTTATGGAGTTCGAGGCAAATTTTATAAATTAGGCCCAAGTATGGATCTTCAAATTGTATGTGCATTCCATTAAAAAAAAAAAACGACTATTCCTTAGAGCTTTATATAGCCGACTGTTAAATTAAATTGGTTACATATGCTTATATTGACTTCTAAATGTTTAAATCATATATTACACAACGTTTTTTAACCATATACTTATTGACTTTTATTAAAATCTGCTAAATATTTGATTTTAATCTTCAATAAATAGAAACATTATATAATCGAGGATTACCGATAGTTATTTGATTGCTAATGATCAATGAAGAAACCATTGATGTTATCGACCCAAGATTCACTCTTTTTATCGAATAACTATTGATAATCGTCGATAATATAACTGATGATATTGTCATTATTCATTTGATTTACATATATAAATCCATACTAATAAATTCATTGGAAATGAAATAGAAGATAAAAATTAACTTA